>RXID01014769.1:0-86491 GCA_005019695.1 Trichopus zeylanicus subsp. travancoricus | reverse complement strand
GGGGGCCGGGGAGCTCGCGTCGATTTCGTGTCTGAGCGACTTTACGCACTCGCTAGTCTACCGCCACTCTCTCGTCTATCTCGTGCCTTCACTGACCTGACCCGTACTCCCGCAAGATGAGGCTGGCTTTATACTGGGGCTAGTGTTATCGCCAATTTGATTTCGACGTCCTTATCGGTTTCTGTCGGATACTATTTACGTACATAATATTATTCATGTAATTATTCATTATTTTTTAAAATTTTTAAATATATTATAATTTTTAAATTTGAAGTTAAAAAATAATTGAAATAAAGTTAAATTTTAGTCAAAATATAATTTTCATTTTGGACCTTCGATATATGGTTATACTTCAGAACCGCTGCCATGAGATCGCGCAGAGCTAATTGTTCTGATTCATATGCCCACAAATGCTCGTCCGGATCATCTAGGTGCTGAATTTGTAATTTCACACCCAGATGTTCCAAACTCAACTGATGATGATTATGATGATTAGTTGTATTATTTTAGAATTTATAAATTATATATATGTGAAGTACATTTTAATGAAAAATTAAATGTGCTTATGTTAATTCATATTATTTATTGTATGTGTTTTTAATACACTAATATATATTAAAAATAGACTATATCAGTTACTAACTATCAAAATTAATATTAATTAACTAAAATAATATTTAATATTATTGTAAAATTAAGTATAAATTCATTCCTAATTTTTCAAATTTTTCCAATTTTTTTAATAATTTATCGTATTTTTAATTTGAAATCAAAGTATAGTCAAACTCTGGTCAACACCCAATTAATAATTTAAAAAAATCTTTCGGCCGAAACCGATACGGCCGAAACGTATCAGTTTCGCTAGGTCCCGAAACCTTAATCGATACCGAAACAGCAAACCTTGGTTAAAATGTGAGGATGAATATAAATTACTTAGTCTTCGGGGGTTACTTTGGAATGTCAATAATCCAACAAACGACGCAAAATAAAGGAAAAAATTACTTTTAGACCCAGAATCAAGATCAAATTCAAAATTGAAATTAAGATATAAGAAAATAGTATGGTCAAATTAGATGTTAATTTGACTAATAAATTATTTTAATTTTTTAGTAAAGTAGACAATATAATATCGGTCTGACTAATTTTTTTAATATTATAATATTATATTGGTAAGAAACCTAATGATTCTGATTTTGAATTAAATGGTACTTTAACTTTCGGTTTTTTTATATATTAGTCCTTACTCAATTTTGCACTTTCATATCATCTTTTAATTTGTTTCGAATCAACCCCTACTTGAAATTACTTGAACTCCACCATATACAAATGGTAAATAATTTTTCTAAAATCTTATGTTACCTTTTGCTTTAATAGTTGCGTGTCATCATTAATACAAAAATTAATCAAAACAATACCTGTTGACCTAAAACTTCAACAACACATTAATACAAATTCTAAAATAAAAAAAACCTTCGTAAATGTATGAAGATTTAGCCATGCAAAAAGGTGCGTGTTGGTTATCAAGTTCCCAGGTTTGGAAGTATTTTGAAATATTATCCAAAGAGAGACAAGTCTCTAATTAAGTTCATTTCAATAATTTCCCATTGGATATCATCATTATGATTATTTGTGAAGTTATTAAAATGACTTATAAAAAATATAATATCTAGAATTAGGAATTAAGAAAATTATATTTAAATGAATAAATATTGAAGAATAATCACCAAAATATTGAAGCTTATACTAAATAACATGCAAAACTACATGCATAATATCAAAATTTAGTCTAAAATTATAGTTAATTTACATAAATTTTTTTTTTTAAAAAAGATAAAAGTTAAATAAATAAATATCAAAAATTGATCACCATGGTCATCCTTGTTATTCTCTGTGTTCCTTTATATTCATTTGATGCCACAATTATGACTATTTGTTAAGTTATTAAAGTGACTTATAAGAAATAAATAATCTTTAAAACTAATAAAAATAAGAAGAATACAATTAGGTTAAGTTTTGGCATTTGTCATATACATTTATATATTATTTAAGATAAATTTAATACCTTTTGATTTATTCTATAATATTTATCCATTTAATTATATTTTTTGTCCCAATAAGTCTATCTTTTTTTAGAAAATTCTATTTTTCATAGTTAAAAATGTCATTCAGTATATTACACGATAAGATTTAAGATTAAAAGGTACTTCAATGAGATTGGATGGAGATGAAGATTTGAGTTGGAGAATAAAAAATACAAAAAAAATGTAGTAAGAGGATGAAAAAGAGAATGAATAAAATAAAAATAAATTGAAATTTTACATAATGGTGCCACTTGAATCGAGCCAAATTCGAGTCAAGTTTGAAATGAGCTAAGTCAAATTCGAGTCGGTTTCGAGTTGCTGACCACTAATTTAATTCTGTGGCCAATAATCAAATTAAAATTTTTTTAAAAACAGATGAAAAATTATTTGAAAAGTGAAAAGAAAAACTAGTACTCTCTGAAATCAAAGTTAAACCTAAAAAATTTATTAAATAAAATAAAAATGAATAGGCCGCGATGGAAGCATGAGGCATGGGCGAGAGCTGTGACCCAAGTGCTGGAGGATAATCTTCAGTAATTCCTTGATTTTGACCAGGCTGATCAGTGTATCGCATGAATATGCATCATCAGTTAATATTTCTCCCGATTGAAAATGACTCTAAATCAAAAAAGAAAAAGAAAAAGAAAATAGAAAGGAAAATCTTCCTTTTCTTTCTGACCATTCCAATCCACAGCTAGATTTCTTAATAGAAAGAAACAAGCGCAAGAACAGACACGGGAGCCCTTTTGCCTCCCATATTTAATTCCTCTTCCGTCTTCTCTCTCTCTCTCTGTCGATGCAATCACGCTCTTTGTGGAGAGAGGGGCGCACCGCCCCCCGGTGAAAAGGCTCTGCAGTTCTGCGTCCTTTCTGTCTCTTTCTCTGCCTCCATTTGGCCGCTGGCTTCGGCTTGGAGGGAGATGAAATACGTGTTGGTCACCGGCGGCGTGGTGAGCGGGCTGGGCAAGGGGGTCACGGCCAGCAGCATCGGGGTCCTCCTCAAGGCCTGCGGCCTCCGCGTCACCTCCATCAAGATTGGTGAGCGAAAAAGATCCCATCTTTGATCCCGATTGAGTGCATTTTCCTTGATAGGCCGGTTCCGAATTATGTAAAATTTGATTTTTTAAAATTTTTTTTATGTTGCTGTGGATTTCGGGTTGCTACGACTTTCCTCTGTTTTTTCCCCCCGGTGAAATGGGTCGTTGTTGAGCGTTGTTTGTATCTTGACGGATTTTTCGTGGTTTTGTTTTCGCCCTTTTTTACGAGTGAGCTCTGCTGGCTTATTGGCCTGTGTTTTCTTGTTAGTGGAAAATATCGCTGCTGTCAAACGATCAAATAGTGATTTCTTGCTTTTCTGGCACTCTGAAAACTGATTTTTTTCAGCCATCAGTATTGATATGATTGGTTGTGTTTTTGGCACCCGGGTTACTGCTAAAATGGCGAGGGTTTATGAGTAGAAAGCCCAGTGTAAAACATGGCATACTTAAATCGATTATTGGATTTATATATTTGTCTAAAGTTGGCATCTTCACTTTAGCAGTAGAGTGCTTTAATATTGGCTGGCTACCTCCATAATGATTGATAAAGACTCCTCATTTCTTTCAGCTCTTAATTTGTTTGGCTTTTCTTTGAAGTAGGAAATTGTGTTTTCAATTTTCTTGCGGTTCTTTTGAGGTTTCTATGGCTTGACGTCAAGCTCGTATGTCTGTCATCTGTAATTGTCAGATTTGTTTTCCTCTGCTACAAAATAATTGTCAGATATGCTATTGCCTGCTTCTTAATTCCTTGCTTTTGGAAGAATTACAAAATCGTATTTTGGTACTTATTTTTAGGGTCCTTTCCAGCATGTTTACCAGAGGCTTCTGGTTTGGAGTTTCTGCTGTCTTGGATACCAGACCCCTATGGATACTGTAGGATTGTCATTAAGTGTGTACCCTACATAGGTTTCTTCCAGTGGTTTCTGAGTCAGAATTAAGTTTCTGGTATCTCTAGAGTTCTGCATGCATGAAAATTTTATATTCCACAAGGATGTGAAATCAGCGTTTGTTATGTTCCCTCTTCTTGTCGGCAGTTTAGTTGTAAATTATCATGGTTCAAATTCAGTATTTATTCCTGTGGTTAATAGAAGTTGTTCACTTTGCTGCCTCTTAAGTGAACTTGAATGTTTCCTTTATAGTTCAATTCCATCACCTGGCATGTATTTGCTTCCTTTTGAGCTATATCATTCATTGAATTGTCTAGTCGTCCATTCCCTGTATCATGCTCATTATCACTGGTAGAACACTATTGTTGTTTCTGATTTTTCCTAGGAAAAATAAGTTCTGAACTTCAAATTATCCCATTTTGCGATGTGTTAAACACAGAAAGTCTGATATTCCTCTGCCCTCCATAATGGTCAAGTCAATGTTTCTGCCCATGGGAATTAAGTGATCTTGTTCTATGATCTTGTGCTCGAGTGATAACGCATACTCTCTTTCTTTTTCATGGGATTTTCTTTGTCTTTTGGAGCTCTTTCCTTGTCCACATGCAGCTGTCCATCTATAAAGGTCCATAAATCAGAAGCAGACCCTAGAAAAAAGATTACCGGCTGTTCTATTTTTAGGCTTTTCTGTAGCTCAATTTGTTCCCCGCTGCATTTTTTATGCTTTTTTCTGATGTGATTGCATCAGTATCCAGTATTGATTATGCCTCTGCTTTTTTATTTATTTCTATCTAGTCTTGTGTCTGCCTGAGCTCTAGTTTACACTGTAACAACAATTTTGTTCAGCTTGCTTGTTGCCACATTTCTGATTGCCATTACCAAGGAACAAGACCCTGGCTTAAGTGAACAATTGGGAATGGAAAACAAGGAAAACCACTAGTAATGAGTGTGAACCCCATTTCAGACATTCAACCATAGCTGGCTGTTTAGTTTCCTTTCTTTATTATTTCAAGTGTTTTTTCAGACTTTTACCTGTTGTTCAAAGAAAACATCATAAATTCTTATTTATATGAATTTGTCATGAGGTCTGGTTGTGTTTTTACTTGGCTTTCTACAAATTGCTCAAGTGGATGTCTGAGTCATTTTGGCTTGATGGGCCTGTAATGTTATCCATTAGATATCCAGCATGAATAAAGCTTGTTGAAATTGATGGCTATGTGCAGATCCATATCTGAACACAGATGCTGGAACAATGTCGCCATTTGAGCATGGAGAGGTGTTTGTTTTAGATGATCGCGGAGAAGTAAGGATGCCAACCCTGATTCCCTGTTATGTCTTTTTCTTTGTGCTGCTTTATGATGAACGCTAATAAAGTTCTACTCCTGTTGTGACTTCAACTTATTTCCAAGTGACAACAAATCCAAGCCTCTTAGCCTCATCTATTCGTTATCTCCTTGTATTAGGTTTGTATCTCTTGATTTGTTGCAGATCTCTTTCAAGCTATTCACAGTAACTAGTTTTTCATATTTTTGGCTCACAAAATACTGATTACCTCTGGTTTTATGCTTAAATGTTGCATAGGTTGTGGTCCAGTGCTTGCCATGCTTGACAAACTGACAGAACTATTAGCCAATATTTTATCCTTTGTACTTTTCCCATGCGTTGCAAATACTTTGGAACTTGTCCTGTTATCTTCTCTAGCCACTGAACGCATGTCTGCTCATGTTTGTGTGCTTTTGTTTAATTTGTATCTGTGTATGAACTTATCTTTTTTTATGTGCTTATACACTTGTTTTTTCTGATGACAATGCTCATTTTTTACTTTGAAGGTTGACCTGGACCTTGGAAACTATGAAAGGTTCTTGGATATTAAATTAACTCGAGATAATAATATTACAACTGGAAAGATATATCAGGTACACTACATAAACTAGTTTTACAATCATAATATGTACTATAATGTTTTATTGCATTTGGTATAACTATTGGCAATGCTGTGAAGATGCTACAGTTACCTTTGATAGTCTTATCTATTGTGCTTACATAATTATTCGGTACCCTGTATCTTGCCATATATTTTACATGTGGCTGACATTCACTTTTTTGATTTTGTGATGAACTGTAGTCTGTCCTTAACGTTTGGCATCACATCTCCATATTGCTCTTTTCTAGGGGACCATATATCAAAATTCTGCTATCTAATTCTAAACGCCCATCTTTATCTCTTGTAAGGTTGTACCCCACATTACAGATGCCATACAAGAGTGGATTGAACGTGTGGCAATGACACCAGTGGATGGTAAAGATGGACCTGCTGATGTTTGTGTCATCGAATTGGGTGGCACTATAGGTGAGAATGAATTTTAAGATGTTTTAGTCAAATGAAATCAACCTACTGGTGCTTCTACTGTGTTCTATGAACCTTTCCCATTTGACACCACATATTGTCAATGAAGCACACCAGGCATAAGCCACAATCTCCCTTATGCACATCACTTTTTTTTCTCATAATTCTTGTAGGGGATATTGAATCAATGCCATTTATCGAAGCATTGGGACAATTCTCTTACCGTGTTGGTGAGGAAACTATGTTATACCCTAATTTTTTTCCTCAAAATATCATCTGATACTCTATCGGCCACCTTTTTGCTTTCTCTGATGCGATTACTTCTTCCTATATGTTTCTTTTATCAGGATCTGGAAACTTTTGCCTTGTCCATGTCAGTCTTGTGCCAGTTTTAAATGTTGTGGGTGAACAGGTATGACTATAAGGATCTACTCTTAGTTTTCGGTAAGTTCAATGAATGTTATTCTTGGATTCTTTATCAGAAAACAAAGCCAACTCAACATAGTGTTCGTGGACTAAGATCACTTGGATTGACGCCCAACGTCCTTGCCTGTCGCAGCACCAAGGTGCATATCTTGGTTTCTTTCTCAATTATTATAGCCAATTATGTTTTTTTTCTGCAATGATTCACTAACCTTCTATGAAAATTGTGAAAACAGCCATTGGAAGACAATGTTCACAGTTTTGCCTGTCACAGTTTTGCCATGTTCCTGTAAGTAAAAAGTGTAGCTTATGGTGAAAAAGCTCACTTATTCATTTACAATTTAACACAAAATATCTTACGGAGTTTTACCAATGGATATGTGTAATTGGTAAAACTGTAACAAAGAGTGTGCCCTTTTACCATTTTCTGTACTGCATAAATCTTGAGGTGTGCAAAATTCAACAATTTTTTACCTATTGATTATGCATGTGTATATTTACAAATGGTAAACAAGATCAACTACCAAGCATGATTACTTTTTCCCCATTTCCACAAATCTTGAGATGAAATGTTTCTCAAATCTTTTGGAAAAGGTCTAAAATAAAAATCACTGTCTGATTCTACGTATTAGCTTCAATCTAGTGATATAAATGATAGTGTACTTCTACTGATGAGCAAAATTTGATTTTCAGGCTGCAAATATAGTGGCTTTGTATGATGTCTCAAACATTTGGCATATTCCTTTACTTTTAAGGGTAAGTTAATACTTAACATTTCCTCTGAACCACTTGTAATAAAAGTAATTTCAGGTCTACCTAGCCATCTTATCCCCTTTTTTCTGTCTTATATTGCATTTACAAAGGAAAGTAATTTTTGTTGAATTTTAGGACCAGAAGGCACATGAAGCTATTTTGAGAGGACTCAATCTCTTTGGGTTTGTTTACTTAACTTGATCAACTTATACTTAAAAGTCTTTGCTGTTTGCATGCTATTGTTTTTGTTTGATAAGTAGGCAGATTGTGTGATACTTTTATATTTAAAATTGTATACAGTGTTTATGGGGAACCAGTGCTAGAGGAGTGGATGGCTAGGGCTAGACTTTGTGATAAATTGCATGATCCTGTAGGTTATGCAAAATTTTACTTTCATAAATTTCTGTTCTGTGGTTTCTTGTACTAATGTGCTGTAAGTTGCAGGTGAGGATTGCGATGGTAGGGAAATATACTGGTCTATCAGATTCCTACCTCTCCGTACTGAAGGTGAATTCATTTTGAATAGTTTACATTAGATTTTCCTATTTTGACATTGATCCTGCCAACTTTATGTGGTGTTGGCATTTGATATTATGAGATGTCGAATGTACACCACCAGTATCATAAAGAAGTTTCATGAATTTCTGACAGAAAAAAAGCAACCTGTGGAGAATGTGTACGAGATTATGGAAGTTAATGTTTAAACTTATTATTTAGCTCTTTGTCTAATTTACATACATCATGTCGATGCCCTTCTAATATTTTTCACGAGTTACATTGCCAACTCAGTTGCTAGAGAAAAAAAAATCTGACTCACTTAAGGCAGCTAAGTTTTGCTGTTAGGTGTGAATCTCTAGTTACTCTTGGCTCTCTGAGTGAGAGAACGCCTTTTATTGTGTTTTAAGGGGTATTGCATGTGAGATTCAATTAAAAACATCAATACTTTTTGTGGTTGTCGTCCCATGTTGTGGTGGAGAGTGAATATGAGTGTTTGGGAATGATTAAGTTATTTAAACAAATTTATGGTAAATTCCTGTTGGAATTGCTCTTTTTTAATATTCTAATAAATTTTTAACTGTTCTGGTGGTGCATGATATGTCTATAGTTGTGTTCCTTTGGATTCTAAAACTGCCTTTTTAAAACCGAATTATTTGCAAATTTTCAGGCTCTCTCACATGCTTCTATCGTTTGCCATAAAAAACTTATAGTGGACTGGGTTCCTTCTGCTGACCTTGAAGATGAAACAGCAAAAGAGGTTAATTTGCCTTTTTTAGTTATTAAAATCTTCTATCCTTCTTTGATTTCATTCTTTAACTACAGTAAAACAATCCCTTTATTCAGGCACCTGATGCATACGCTGCAGCATGGAATCTATTGAAGGTAAAAGGTTGCTTTGTTCTGTAGTGATAAGAAAATGTAATTCTTTTGTAGAGATTTCCTTCCTGCACTATCTTGTGTTCCAATCCAGGGTGCAGATGATATTCTCGTGCCAGGAGGTTTTGGGGACAGAGGGGTGCAAGGCAAAATTCTTGCAGCAAAATATGCCTGTGAAAATAAAATTCCATTTCTTGGCATATGCTTGGGCATGCAAATTGCTGTTATCGAGTTTGCACGATCTATTCTTAAACTGAAAGATGCAAACAGCACAGAGTTTGACCCTGACACATCAAGCCCTTGTGTTATTTTTATGCCTGAGGTTCCGCTAGTATCATTGGTCAACTTCTCATTTTTACTGATCCTGTTTAATGCGTTCTTTTGTTTAAACTTGGAGAATTATTTTTCGATAGGGTTCAAAAACTCGTATGGCTGGAACAATGCGACTTGGATCTAGAAGAACATATTTCCAAGTTCCTGACTGTAAATCAGCGAAGTTGTAAGGCCCCTTATAACCTACCTTATATTTGTACTAATAAAGCTTTTGAAGTTCCCTTGCCTTCTGCACTAAAATCATTTAACCTCAATTTTTTGCCCTTTCATAGATATGGTAATGCAAGCTATGTAGATGAACGACATCGGCATAGATATGAGGTATACCACAATCCTCAAGCATTTCATTGTATGCATGTAGTCTACGGAGTTATGGAAGAAAATGGTAAATAGTTGAAGAAAATTGTGAAACCATTTTATGCAAGTTTTGGCAGGTGAATCCTAATATGGTCATGGAACTTGAGAAAGCTGGTTTAAGATTCGTTGGTAAGGATGAAACTAGAAGTCGCATGGAGGTAGGCAATTTGAAACTGTACAAGTATATTTTCCTTTCAAAATTTTGGAAATTGTTGGAATGCTTATTCTTTGTTTTCAATTTGTGTGACTCTGGAGATCATTGAGCTGCATGACCATCCTTATTTTATTGGAGCTCAATTTCATCCAGAGTTCAAGTCAAGACCCAGAAAACCATCTCCACTTTTCCTAGGTAATTTCGTGCTTTAAATCTTTTGTATTTGCTGAGCTGTTTCAACGTTAAAAAAATGTCACTTAATCCCTAAGAGGTGGCCAATCTTCTTTATATTCAGAGTTGTGAAGATATTCATTTTTTATAAAATGTTTTTGTGAATTTCTTTATTATGAACACAAGGAAATCTTCATTTCACTAAATTCTGACAAAAAAATGCAGTATGCATGGAGTTGTAAGCTGTTAGTTAACCTACTTAAACATGGGGACTCTTATTTTCATGTCTTGAGAGTAGGTTCGAGTTTTGTTAACATGCTTCTAGATAAAAATAGTGACTTGAGCTTTTCAATTGCTTTAATTACATTTCCTGATTTGCATACTCTATTTTTTTTTTCTTAATTTTTGATAGGGCTAATAGCAGCCTCGTGTGGCCAGTTGGATGCCTTCCTCCAACCTCCTAGGCAGCTTAACAATTTAGCACCACGAAGTTCAAGCAATGGATTTCCAACTTCAAAAGCCTACCAAAATGGAAACATGAATCCTTATAAGGGCCTGTTGAACGGAAGTCCCTATTCCAATGGTAACAGCATTCATGCCTGACGAACAGGCTGGCTTGGATCAACTTCCTTCAATCTCTGCCTTTTAATTTTGTGAGTTTTGTCTGCACAGTTCGACCATCTAAAGTTAATGGGTTTTGTAGTTGGAGGGACTATTTTAAGGAGCTTGTTCCAGGCTTTTAACAAGGAACAGGCTCTCTGTTCCTCTGGTTTGTTTCCAGTGCAGTGTTCCAAAGGGTTGTCTTATTCTTGATAGGATGATAGATTTTATCAGAGGTTTTGTGGAGAAACTTGGTTTTACTGCATGTACTTTTGGCTGCTGAATAAATGGAACGAAATTTTTGTTTGTCTGCGTGGTGTGTTCGTTTTTCAAAATCTTTGTTTGCCTGCGTGGCGTATGGTCATTTTTCCAATTCAATCATTCCTTTAATAGCTGTTTTATCAGACAGTGAGGTATTCAACATGTTCTTTGAGGATCGATGAATTGTCTTGGCTTCGTGATGTTGCTAGGTTTATGAATTGTCTTGGCATGTCGGCACGCGGACGGCCTTGGCTCCGGCGTCGCCGCCCGTTTGCCGTCGCTCCGGCTGCTGTCGAATTTCGGAGATTTTTCTGTAAATCGAAATAATTTTGGTGTTATTTGCAAAAATCCAAATTTCGGGAACTTGTCTGTAAATCGGAGTAATTTCGGGGTGTTATTTACAAAAAACCGAATTTCGGGGCCTTAAATATAAAAAAATAAGTTTTTAAGGGTTTTATTGTAAAAATAACGGGGTAAAATCAAATTTTTTGAAAAAATTTTGATTAAATAACAATCAGGAGGTTTGGGTAAATATTTTCGAAAATAAGGAAGTATAGATAATTCCGAAAATTACGGGAGTTGTGAGTAATTAAGACTAATTATAGAGATTTATTGGTAATTATTCCTTATATTTACATGCATGTCTATTTTCAACTAATTTATGATTTTTTAGTCAAGATGGCAACCTTGATAGTATGAATATGGATCTCAAATCAATATCATTCGAATCCAACCATTTCACTGTCTTTGTTAGAAAATTTAAATTATTTTCAAATCCAAATTTTTATTATTAATTTTTTAAATATGATAAATAATACCTGTTATAATATTGACCTTTTTTATATAAAAGTTGATGTAGAATTTACAAGTTAAACCAAAGTCACTCTTAAAAGTTTGGAGTCTGTAAACCTTGCAACAAAAAGACATTTCAAAAGTTCATACACCATTTTTATTGTTTTGCGCTACAACATAATTACTATATTTATGAGGTTTTATACGCAAAAATCCCCCAAAATGGGAAATTTTGGGTAAAAAGAAAATAAAATGACGACGATGTAACTATAAAAATCTCCCTCCCTTTCGTTTCCCATTCGGCTATTCCCCTTCTTTCCTCCAAACCCTAGCTGGAATTTTCCATGGCCTACAACTACGGCTCTGGCTACGGCGGCCCCGCCGCCGGCGCTGGTCTTGCCTCTGCCTACTCCTCCCGCCTCGCCGCCGCCCACGACCCGTACCACCCCGACCAATCTCTCCTGGGCACCTCCCGCTTCCTTTCTTCGGAATCGGAGACCGCCAAGGCCTCCATCTACGCCGCCCAGGCTGAGATCGCCTCCTCCGGGGTTTACCCGTCCGGGAAGATTGCCGGCGCTGCTGCGTACTCTCAGGCCGCGTGGGGTGGTGTTGATGTGTTGGGATCTATGTCATCTCTGGATCCGACCTTGGTTCCTGGTGTCAAGAGGTCCGCAGATGGTTAGGATCTGAAACTGAAAATTTTGAAAATTTTGTGGTTCTTTTGATTGGTAGATTGTAAAGATTCAATAGTCATCCTGACCGAATATGCTTCCTCTCGAGCTTTTCTGTTTTACAATTGCTCTTTAAATTGCATTTTGGCATGTTG
Organism: Trichopus zeylanicus subsp. travancoricus; assembly: GCA_005019695.1. NCBI lineage: Eukaryota > Viridiplantae > Streptophyta > Magnoliopsida > Dioscoreales > Dioscoreaceae > Trichopus > Trichopus zeylanicus. Next base: position 74,098 of record RXID01014769.1, on the reverse strand, counting down.
TAATTATTTATGTAGAACTTAATGCATACATTTCAAAAAACTCATTAGCTTTTCTCTTTTAGATTGGTTATCACAGCTTCGGAGTACTGGATATTTTTAGTGTGGTAAAGTTTTGTGTTTTGGAAATAAGGTGATGGTATCCTGATGGGTGGATTTCCAAATCAGTGCACAAATGTGGTCAAGAATGCTAAATTTGCTTCTTAAATTCAGTTGATTATATATTCCATATAACAATTGTGCTGCTTGTTTATTGCAGCCTAAAAACATTTGCAAATGTAGAATTACATCATGCATCATTAGACTGGCAAATATAGGTTTTGGCAAGAATTTATCACCTAGCCTAGGTTAATATAATATGCTTTCACTATCTCTATATATTAAATATTATGGTTTGTAATAAAACTGTCTTTGGCTCATCCAAGATTTTGGCACTCCATTTATATATTTCCCCAATATTTTATATCTAAATTGATACTATGGTATTTTGTATATACTTCTGTTTTCTTATTATATGTTTTCCATTATCAACATATAGCTCTCTACCAACAAGCTTTATTGGGAACACATAAGTCTATTGGACAAAGCGAGGCTTTATTTTCTACAAATTCATTAGCCAAACGTCTTAGGCTTGAAACTGCAAGCATCCTGCCTATATATCCGCAGAGACCAGGAGAAAAGGATTGTACTTACTATATGTTGACGAGAACCTGTAAATTTGGAGCTAGCTGCAAGTTTGATCATCCTTCTTGGGTTCCTGAGGGTGGAATTCCGGGCTGGAAAGAGGTGATAGTTTGTTTATAACGAGAGGAGTCTAATATTTTGTATATATTATATTTTAGCTATGTCAGTCATATTCCTGTATTATATTTGTATATTTTGGTTATTTGCTTACTTAAAGTATGCAATTGCATGTTTATAATACTATTTTATAGTACTCATGATTAGTTTGGAAACTCCGTTGTCTTTGTTGTTGGAAGAATTCCTATTTGGATTATTCCTTGTTTATTTCCCACCTGATTGGTGTAATTTATTATATAATTCAGTACCCAAAGAATTTATCATCATACTTATGGACCATGCACGAGATGAATGATAGCGACAAGATTGCAAAAATCTTGGAGTTCATTTATACTTTCATTTTTCCAAGGAAAGTGGCTGTCCAGGCTTAAACCTTTATCATTGACTAAAAATTTTTTATTGGTATACTTGGTTGGACCTAGTAAATTTTAATTTTGTTTAAAATGGATTGCAAAATGCCATAAGTTTTTAGAAAGCCTAATATTGAAAGTTTATTAAGCATTGTGATTATTCCTTGTTGTAGTCAAAACTGTTTATTTTTACCAGAAACTAGTGTGCATCTCTCTGTTACTTGATTTTAATTTTAATTTCAACATTGTATTCTCAAAACCAACATACAGTAACAACCACAGACTTTACTCTGAGCACATTGGTTTGGATTTTTTAGTTTTGTATTATAACCTTATTGGTTTCATATTCTATTTTGATTTTTATGTTTTTATAGGTTCCACTTGCCCCTACAAGTGAATCTCTCCCTGAGAGGCCTGGAGAACCTGATTGCCCTGTAAGGAGTTTTCTGAATTCTTCACATTTTTTGTATCTGGTACGTAAGGCAATTTCGTTTAATATTGTCCTCAATGGTTACTAATGTAGCACTACTTGAAGACTCAAAAATGCAAATTTGGATCTAAATGCAAGTTTAATCATCCAAAGGATAAAGCAAATGCATCTGCTGGAACTGATGAGGTAAGATTTAGGGTTTTCTACATTTAGTGTCATTTTTACCTCAATGCCTATTTCTCTCTCTATATATTGATTACCGTGAAATTGCAGGGGGCTGAATATAGTGATAATTCTGTTTTACCTGAGAGGCCGACTGAGCCAATATGCTCGGTCTGTGGTTTTTCTTTTTTGCATTTCTTCTAAATTATTTTTTATTGAGTACCCTCTTGTGCTAATCTAGTTTCTACCACAGTTTTATTCCAAAACTGGCAAATGTAAATTTGGTGCAATCTGCAAATTTGATCATCCAAAGGATATTCAAGTTCTTTCAGATAGACAAGAAAATGGAGCAGCCAGTGGAGATTCAAAACCAGAAAAAACATTTGTTCCCTTCACACCTGCTCTGATGCATAATTCGAAGGGACTACCTATACGTCCGGTATGATATTTTAGCCTTTGTTTTTGTTTTAATTGCAATCAGATGTAATACCCTTCTGTCAGAGCAAAAGGCCTCTGAAAAATATTGCTTCCCCAATACACTAACTTCATTGTCAAGTCATTTTGAAGCAAATTGGTGTTTAGATACCAGTTCTACTGTGACAATGACGATTTTTTAATAGTGGGCACCGTGCTTGTTGTTACCTGTTTTTATTGCTTTATATGAAAAGTCCTACCTGAAGTTATTTGCATTATTTTCTGTGTAATCTTTTCATTTTTTTGCCTTGTAATGTGTGTGTGTGTCTGTCTATCTGTCTATCTAATCTATCTTTCTATCTGCCTCGTCATATCTTCTATGTGATGTTAAGTATTGTCATGAAATATATCCAAAACTAAATGCACTTTATATATGCAGGGAGAAACTGATTGCTTGTTCTACCTCAAGACTGGAAGGTAAATAGTATTTTCATTATACCAAATTTAAATCTGTTTATTCTGTTTTACTTTTTTCATGTAATAAATTTTTGTATTCATGACAAAATTACAACTTATTTCTCTCTCAGCTGCAAGTATGGTGCAATGTGCTGTTTCAATCACCCTGACAGAAGTGGTATGCTATATATATGTATAGAAACTGAATTTACTAGTATTGCTTTTTGGATAAATTACTAGTCTAATCCCAAGTATTTTGCTTAGAAGTTTTTTCATGCATTTGTTTCGGCAATTAATCCTCCAGTTTCAGTTGCTGTTGGGCAAACAATGATTCCTGCTGCTACAAGCAATCTGCCTATTGGAGGCTTAAATCCAATGGCTAGCCTTATCCCAAATATTGATCCACACATAACTCAAACATCGGTACATGCTGTTAACTAAATGTTATTTTGTGGTAAGGCTATATATAATTAATTTTAACTTTTTATGATTTGCTCGTACAGTTTGCAATGGGGACTACTATATATCCCCAAAGGCCTGGAGAGATAGAATGTGATGTATGTTTTCTTTTCCCTATAATTTTACTTTATTGCATGCTTGTTTTGATTAATGGAATGAGAATCATCCCATACTGTATGGTTCTTCAGAACCAAAGTGGTGCATCTCTATTTGTCTGAAACAGTGCTTAAAATCCTTGGATGCTCATGTTGAAATGTGCACCAGCTATGAGTATGGAATGAGAATCATCCCATACTGTGTGGTTCTTAAGAACCAAAGTGGTGCATCTCTATTTGTCTGAGGCAGTGCTTAAAATTCTGGTATGCTCATGTTGAAATGTGCACCAGCTATGATTATTTGTCTTTATTTGTTTTTTTTCACATAAATACTTCCTTGGCTGTTATACTAGGGAACCAGACAAAATCTTGAGTTGTTCAATACAACAGCTTTTCACCTTGTTCATTTTAGTTTTAATTGTCAAAATCACACTCCCGTTTTGCATGCTTATGTGCCTTTTAAACTGCAACTCAAGGGGGAAACTGATTAAATTCATCTTTATTATGTGTTTGCATTTGAAAATGCAGTTCTATATGAAAACTGGGCAATGCAAATTTGGAGAGAGATGTAAATTTCACCATCCCATTGACCGATCATTACCATCATCAACTGCAAAAAAGGCAGTTCAGCAGAATGTCAAACTTACGCTTGCAGGGCTTCCCAGAAGAGAGGTAACATTTCAGCATTTAGGATTTGAATTTGAATTATGCCACCTGGAAAATTGGGTTCGTTTGGCCACTATAATTCCAGTGTCACAAACAACTTCAAGCATCAATGCTTGTCATAAAATTCTGAAGCTGTGACCTGTGTGATGAACTCTGAAGCATAGAATGTATTGCAAGTGCAAATATGCATGCATCTGGTTCTAAAATTTTCAACAATAACAAACATAGGATGATGTGCGGAGGAAAATAATTTAGGATGGAGAAGACTTTAGTGAAGAGAAGTATAAATATAGGTTGATTGAGTCTTGTTTGATTCTGTTTTTTTGGGAGATTGCTTGGGCAGTTTGGGTTATTATGAAAAGTACATAGACTGCCAACACAGCCTCTGCACATTTCACCTAATAAAAGGCTTGACCAAACATCGAAGTTTAAACAACTGTTACAATTATTGAGATCATTCTGTTGAGAAATATAAATATGGATGTGTGCAGCTGATTTGATAATCATGAATTAGACTGCATCTTCTCCAAGTGGAACTTGTCAGTAGCTTACACATGCTCGACGATAGCAGCTTCTAAGAATTAACCTTGGCCTTGCATTTATGTGGAGGACTATTGCTTTGCATGAAAGAGTTATGGCACTTTTATTCCATTAGATCTGCATTTTTTTCTGATATTTATCAGGATAAAAAGTAAGCATGGTGGCAACAATGTGTTTTGTAGGGAGCAGTTGCCTGCGCATATTACATGAAGACAGGCGCGTGCAAGTTCAGCGCAGCATGCAGGTTTGATCACCCACCTCCAGGGGAGGCCGTTGCCATGGCTACAAGCCAAGGTAGTGCTGCCTATGCCACGGGAGGGGAGGAGAAAGCTGCGGCCGAAACCTCTGACCAGCAGCTGTGAAAACAAATGCTGCGACATTTTAGCAGCTTGGTTCTTTTCTCCATAGCTGCCAGAAATAACATGGCTGAGCTGCCAGAAAGAACACTGGCTGGTTGTCGTATGGATCATATTAACCACTTGATTGTTTTGATATTAATTCTTTTTTGAAAAAATTTAATCGGCCGCAGATTTCTTTATATTCTTTACGTTTCATGGATTGAATCAATTTTTAAAAATTAGTCGCTTTTTTATCTAACATTAATTTTGTGAATTTTTTAATGCTTTTCAAATAAAGAAAATGGATTGTAAAGTGCAATTTATATTTGAAACCAAAAAACATAGAATTCGATTGGAACTAAATTGCTCCAGGAAGAGCTCGAAATACAAACGCTTCGATGCGTAGCTAAGTACATAAATCCGAATCAAGCCTAGGTGAGACAGCAATTTCCCCGTCAATTCCAAGCCCAACCTCCTTATCACCGTCACCACCAGCGGCGCCGCTGACGGACGTCCCCGATCCGGCCAAGTGGCGCACATAGTTCCCTTGATTCCTCTTATCTGGCATTCCCCCATCACCGCCGCCCCGAGCTCGTCCACCACGCTCCCCACCGGCATCGACTCCACATGCTTCATTGCCGTCTCCAGCTTCAGCGCACTGCCTCGTCCCCCGTCATCCTCCCCCTCCCGATCGAGTCCAGCACCACCACTCTCCCTGCCGCCACTCCTCCCAACACCGCCCGCGCCAGCCTTCGTCCGCTTCCCACCACCGCCTGCTGCACCGCCACAAGCATCGCCCCGCCGGCGGAGTAGATCTGGATGGAGTGGTCGCGGGAAGGTCCCAAGCAGCTGCTGGACAACGGAATCTCCGGGAGGATCATGGTCCCGATTAGGGTTTTGTTGGGGATGCGGTGGAGGAGCGGGAGCGATGAGGCGGAGATGGCGATCACGAGTAGATCAGGGGTGGGGTTAGGATTTGGGTTCGGGAAGACGATGAAGGGAAAGGGGAGCGCTGGTGACGGTGCGGCGAAGTTGTCGAGGTCCTCCTCGAAAAACCTCGACGGCGGCGGCGTCTCGGTGAGCACGTCCTCCATTTCTCTGAGCTGTCGCCCCCTCTCTCCCTTGAGGCCCTATAAGCGAGTTTTTGGACTTTTCTGCCCCTGGAATAGTGAGACGACTGGGTCAAATATTTGGATGAGATCGTAAATGATGTCACTGGTTGAGGGTATTAATGGAATTCGGGTGTGGCTTGGGCCACAAGCTTCGTGAGGTTCTCTGCGTCGGGGATTTCGATCTCGATCTGGAAAGGGCGGGGGGAGGTGGGGGCCCTCGAAGACGCCAAGCTGACGGCCACGATTTTCTCTGGTGGGCAAGAGATGATTCTCTTGCAGTCGCCGTCTAGGTTTCTCCTCCAGATCTTGCAGAGTCGCGTGCTCAAGTTAAATCTCTTCCTCTCTCTTCGGATTTATCTCCTTATAGATTTGCAAACGACTCATTTTTTTGTTGTTTTTCTTGGATGTTTTGGAATTTTTCTGCAGCCAGGACAAAGGCGTTGATCTCGATTGCCAGTCGGTGGAATTCGATGATGTTCGCTATCATATTCAGGTGAATTTTCCTTGTTTGTTTCCTTAATTTGGTGGAACTTTTAAGTTGTTAGATTTGAGAAAAAGTGGTTGGTCTGTTGTAGGTGTCGATGAAGTCCCCTCAAGTGATGTTGCTATCGGTCTCGTTGCCTGCTCCGCCGCCGGAGGCGATTTTCTACGGCGGGCTACCATTTGGGGCCATAGATGCGATAAAGGCAGCTTATGGGGCGCTTGTGCTGATTCTTGATCCGCCAAAGGATGGATATAACCTTACCATGAAGCTGGATTTTTCGAAACTCCCGGCAGATGAAGGTTCAACGAGTTTCTTCCTAAGGTCATTATTTGTTTAGTGTGTCTGGTCGATAGCTGTTCAATGCTGCTGCTAGTGGAGCTTTTTAGTGGTCCGGTACTTGGTATCCCTCTTGGGGTGGGTGCTTGCTTAATTGTGAACTACTGAGCTCAGGTTTTATGGTATGTTGGAGTATATGATTTAGGAAATTTTATATTTGCATTTGAAAGATCAACATGCACTCTGAAGTAATGTTTTCCAAGCTTAGCGTTGTTTATGAATAGGATCTTTATAGGTCATTAATTTATGGCACTTGCTTCTCAAATTCAGAGTTGCCGGACTGAGTTTGAGGGACATAGGACTAAACAATAAAGGGGAATTAGTTTCTTCATTAGAAGCCTATGAAGAATAAAAGCTCTGAGAACCTGCTACCCCTCTCCTTGAATTGTTTTACTATTTTCTGTGTAAATTATACTCTTTTATAATGTGCTTTTCTCCTAACATAGGGCCTAATGATTTGTTGATCTATTTTGTGATTATACAGCTCAAAGGCATGCTGTCTTGGTGAAAATTGCATCTATCAGAGAAGTGGTGTTAGGAGCTCCACTAAGAGTGGTTTTAAAACAGCTAGCTTCAAGGACAGTTGCTTCAGATGGAGATGGACCAATTTCTCTGGTGCATCGGCCTAAGGAATCATTTTTTCTACTTCCTCAGGTATGAGTTCTCTATAGGAAGTTATAGCACAGTCCTCTTCAATATTGTCACCCTTGCTCTATTTCCATAAGAAGTATTTTCAGAGGATCATAGGGTGGATGAGTTGCTTTGATTTTTCCTCCTATATTAGCTTGCTTCAGAGAAGTTCATATAGGTTAATTTTGGTAGAAATGTCAAAACTTCATTGCCAATGTTAAGTTCAAAAAAGTTGGGAATAGGGCCATAGGAATGTCCATTGCACTCATATAATGAACAGAGAACTATACAACATCAGCCTATTACTTTAGATGTGTGAAATAAATACTCGATCATGTGAGCCTATTAATGAGGTATTTTCAAAGGTAATAGGTGCATTTTGCATTTTCTGTGATGTACTACCCTTATCTTGATGTAGAGAATTGGGAAAAGTTTAATGCATGTAACAACGTGGTAAGTGCATTTCCATTCCAGAAAATCAAACAAATGCAATCCAAATATTGTTTCAGAAAAAGAATGTGCAAGTAATCAGCCTGTTGTTGGTCTAAATTGATGCATACACTCCCAAAATATTTTGGTAAAGAAAACTTATCAGCTTGAATTGGAACCAAACCATTTATGATTAACATGACAGCTGGTGCAAGGGGCTGGCAAGGTTTTTTTATTGGTTGTCTCTTTTTGATGGCAGGCTGAAAAGGTGACAGTGGTTTTCCCTATGAGATTCAAGGATTCAATTGATATTGTTTTGGCGACTTCCTTTTTGCAGGTAACTTTCCCCCATACCTATCAAGACTCTATAGGAATGGATTGGTGTCTCGTGAACTAAACAATAGACCATATAAAGCAGTGCTGTTGGCGGAGTAGCAAGCAAAAGAATTTATCATTTTACTGTTGCTTTCCTTTTTTTATTGTACTGAGATAAAAAACGAGATGCTCTTGGTCCTAAATCATTATATCTATTTTTTCATCACCTAATAGGGATTAAGTTGGAAATTGTACTAAAAATTTAGCTCTCATTATGTAATATATTGACAAAATTTTTAGGCATTTCTGACTGGCTCTTGGAATACTGATAAATGTTTTCAGGAATTTGTGGAAGCGAGGCGTGCTCCTGCACTTAATAATGCTCCTTCTTGTACCTGGTCTCTCTCTCCTCCTCCAGAGTTGAAAGGAGTTCCTCCTCATGCACTAGCAGCAAATGCAGGGTTTGTTACATTTGGTAAAGGCAGGGTTGTGCACCTGATTGTTTTCATGATACATGGATTTACACAAAGATCATGCTAACTCTTGATTATCTCTAGTGATCTTTCCCCGCCATGCTGAAGGCAGGAAACTAGATAAAACTGTTTGGAACTTATCAACATTTCATGCTTATGTCAGTTACCATGTCAAGGTATGGTTTTCATTGCATTTTTTATGCTTGCCATCTTTTCTGCTTCTCATGCTTGACTAAAAGTATTGTTGTAAACGTTCGGATTGGATGATATCTTAGAGACTCTACTCCTGACTGCAGATTCGGACGCTTCAGAGTTCGTCCAAAGATAGTTCTTTGCTTTTGGTGACTACACTTGTGTTATAATTTGTTTGCTTGTTAGCGTCTAGTTTGCATACTCATTCAAGTCGGGCAATCCCTGCAAACTGATGTTTCAATGTGGAACATTCCACTATATGTTTAAACAAGTTTTCCATTTAATTTGAAATTATATGAGCATTCGTTTGGAACATTAGCACTGGTTAGTGCTCTGTTTAATTTGCCAAAATACTGACTACACGCTGACGCTAAAGCAAAATAAAATAGTGTTAATTCCCAGGGGATTTTTAGTGGGGGTATGATAAGCTGGTTTTACCTCATTTGTGTTGTGTTTTGTCCTGTAACCATATTCCTTGCTAGTGGCATTACCACCTTTATTCTGAGACTGTTCTGAAGGAGACTTTATAACTGATGATTGTTTCCTTGTTCGAGTCAGTGCTCAGAAGGTTTTATGCACACTAGGATGAGGCGTCGGGTGGAATCGTTGATTCAGGTAATATTTGTTAATACTCTTGTTTGTATCATGTTGTTTGTTCCTACAGAAAAAAGAAAGAGGTGCGGACAAGAGGGTGGGAAGTGTCCTAAATAGGGACATGCGCGCACCATTTCCCTCATCTCTATATTAACCTTCTAAACCAAAAGAAATGCAGAACTGCTTTTGAGGGAATTTTATTTATCCATTGGGAGTTACATTTCACTAAGTTATGTCTTAGGCTTTGGAGCGTGCAAAACCGGAGAACAAGAAGTCAAAAACAGTGAAGGGAAATTCCTTCAAACGATTGGTTTGTACTTATTCTTGCAGATGCTATTCCTTGCATCGTTGTTGACAATTAACATTAAATGCTTTTCTTGCATTTGCTTTCAGAGTATAAAAGACATGCATGGCAATTCAAATTCATGAAGGCTGTTCAGTTCCAAGTGAAATTTCATACGCCCCTGGAGGTTCAGAAAAGCAGCAGATCCTTGAATAATGGCCCCAAGGCACCGCATTATCGACTTGGAACGTGAAGATGCCTGCCTCAATTTGTTCTTATGATGTGAAACAATGTAGCAAACAGGCGCTCTTTGTTTTCCAATATCCATTCCTCGCCCTCCGGTGTACCCAACTAGTGGGGACTTTTTATCATTTTAATATCGTCAAAATCAATCTGCTCATCTAGGATCGGCAAATCATGTACACAAACAAAATCGGTGTCCGTTCTTGATCAAGATGTTATTAATTTCTTGCTTAATGAATAATTAATACATCAGGTCCGCGTGAGCAAAAGGAAATCAAAAGATCAGTACAGCTTATTGAGAAATTGGTTTTCAAAGTAAATTAATACTGTTTAAATTCTCAATTCAGTTCTGAATTTATATTTTATAAAAATTTAATAAACCAAAATCTTACTCATTTTAAATAAATATATAAATATATTATATATAGAGTGAGTATAAAATTTTATCGATAGAATTTTATTATTAATCCTATAAGATTTTAAATTGTTAGATTTATATAGAAATTAATATATTTTAAATTTTTTGAGATTTAGAATTTAGGGTTTATAGTTTAGAATTTAAGGTTCAAAATTTTAGTTTTAATTCTATCAGGTTTTAAACTATTAGATTTATTTAGGGTTTAAGAATTTAGAATATATTAATTTCTACATAAATCTAACGGTTTAAAATCTGATAGGATTGATGCTAAAATTTTATTGATAAAATTTTATACCTACTTTTATACATATATGTATATAATGTGTGTGTGTGTATATATATATATATATATATTATAATATAAATTTTTTAATTTTTTAAATCTCCATTAAAATTATAGTTTTAAAAAATATTATAAAAATTTATATTATAAATTATATTTACTTTTTAAAGTACAATAATATAAATTTTAAATTTTAAATTTAATAGTTTGAAAAACTAATATACTTATTTTAGAACTTAATGACATAATGAACTGTTGAATTCATTCAATCATGATGTGAATCCATTCAATCATGATCTAAAAAGTCAATTTGAAACCAAAACCAAAACCAAAAAGATTCACTCCTAAAAAGATTTTTATATTTTAGTAAATAATTATATCAGATCTCCTAAAAAATTAGGAATTTTTTTATAAAATAGAGTCCAATAAGCTATAAAAATAATATATTTTTATCTCTTATAGATAAAAAGAGACGATGTCTCTTAGGTCATAAATTTTATAACTTTTTAAAATTTGATTATTTTTTTTTTTTAAAGAACGATATTAACTTAACCATAAGAGAAATTTTTGAAGTCAATGATTCCTCTTACAATATTTTTATCTTATAACTCATATGGCATAGATTGATCCAACCAATCTGATTTTAAAAAAATCTCGTTATTCGATGTAGATAATAAGTTATACTTCATCAATAATAATGCATTCATTGACATCCATTTTGTCTTCTCCATCCGGATTTTAGAAATCACCACCATCGAGAAACTCCGCACCTGCAGCCGGCCAGTTTGTACCCGCGGAGGTACTGATCCTTGAAAAGCCTTGAGATCTGTCCGCGATTAAAAAATCGGCGATCTTGATCCGCCCTTGACCGTTGAGCCTCAACACCGTCGGCTTCTGCCTTGTCCTCGAACACCTCGTCCCTCGCCGCCGCAGGTGCCGTCGGCAAGGGATAAAAGATCCGGCTTTAAGTTTCCAGAAATTTGTTGTGGATGTCTCGAGCATGGGCCTGTGACCCGCCGGCCCTAGTGGAGGAAGAGGTTAGGGGAGACGAGAGGTTGCCGGAGTTGGCGAGAAGGACAAGGACGATGGCGTTGCCGAGGAGGAAGACGAAGCGTGGGCTGAGAACCACGTCGACGGCAGCGCGGAGGCCACCGGAGAGCTCGGCGACGAAAGGGGACCACGATATGATCGTGCTTGCCGCGGAGATCTCAAGGTAGAGGAGCAGCCGCCCGATCGTCCGGATCCGGCGGTATCGACGCATGGCGTTGTCCTTCTCCGCCGTCACCGAATCCATGGGGATGGTGGATATACGAGATCGGGCGTGACAGGCTCGGTGTCGCACGAGTCGGATAACCCCCATATCCCGCCTGCGCGAACCGCCTATAATGACGGCGACTGCCACGGCGGCATTGAACCGCTCCGCTGGCCAGGGTTACCTCAAGTTCCTGATCTGCGGCCGGACTCTTACAAAATCCTAGTTGGATTCTACGGCTGTTGTCCCCTGCATACCATGATTGCAGCACCTGTCTCCTCTCTTCGGCTTGCATGCCTATAGGCAGCTCTATCGCACCTTGCCTCCGTGCTCCGGCCTGCATGCATTCCCCGTCACGCGACTAGTTCTCCGCCGCTAAGAGCCTCCTCTATTGGCTTAGCTGCCACTTATACCGCTGCACCTCCGCGTGCCCACCTTCCCGTCGCACGGCCACCTCCCGCGGCTAATGTCATTGTCGGTGTCAACTGCTGCCACGGATGTCGCCACTGTGCGCCCCTCAAGCGCCTCGTCGCACTACCGCCCTTGTCGCAGCCGCCTCGCTGATCCACGCCGAGCCGCGACCGCGTCAGCCCCACGCATTAGCGGGCCACCATCACTGGCTCCATCCTCTTCCTGACGCTTCACAACCAATTCTGGTTGGAACAACCTAAGAATAACCAGATCAGGCCAGATCACGCCGAGCATGATCAGCACCACCTTCACCAGCCTTCAGACGGCCAATAGGCAGATCCGTTGCACAGCCACTCCCAGCTCCCATGCACCACGGCTGCTCCCACTCCGACGCGCCTGCACCTGTGCCCGCATGGCCTCGATGCGGTGCGCCACCGCTGCTCCACCGCATAGTTGTCCTCCAAGCCGTCACACCTCCCGCTGACTAGCAATCCCCTACACCACCAGGCAGCACGGCTGCTTCAGTTTCGGCCTTCGGCAACACCAGCAACTCCCACGCTGCCATGCCCAAGGCACCACCTTGCTTTTTGCCGCTCGTCGTCGTGAAGGGTAGGGTACCGGTGAAGAAGTCAAGGATGAGGAAGAGAATTGGTGGGGAAAAAAGCTATATATCTAGGTGTATACACAGGAGGGGTTACGTGGAGGATTGGCAGTCAACAGAAAAGAGAAAATTTTTTTTAAAAAAAAAGGAGGCCACGTAGGAAGGAAAGGGGTGCAGTAAAAAGGAAAAATTTTAAAAAGAGGCTTGCGTTGTTGGCTGTTAAAAAAAACCAGACATGAGATTTGGGCGCGAGACTCAATGAGTACAACAGTAGCAGATGACGAGGAGACAGCTGATTATAACGAACTACTTACTCGTTCCTCTTATCTTCTCATATATCTTTCAATCCTTTTATAACGATTAAATTTCTTTTCATATACTGTGATAAATGATTAATCTTTCGAGATAAAAGTCCCCCGTGTCTGGTATTCAAAATTTCGATTTTATCTGAGATACTCAGGATCTTAGTTTTATTTGAGACATTAAACCCCGACTCCATATTATGTCACAAAATCTTTGGGTCAATTCGAGACATAAAATCTTTACTCTATAATTATGAATCTACATAAAAGTAAAACTAATTCGATGATAATGTTATGTCAAACAAAAAATATGGCTTGAGAAAAATAAGATGTTAACTTTACTCATCGTGTTACGAAACTCAATATCTAGCGTTAGGAGGGATTTGATGATATTGTAAACCCTTTAATCGATTTGCTCCAATAAGCCAACCTAAAATCAAAATCAGAAAAATTCACTCCTAAAAAAATATAGGGATAATTATTACCTTCGGTTATTTTTACAATTAAACTCCTAAAGACTTATTTTTTATTATTTAACACTTCGAAATTCGATTTTTTGTAAATAACATCCCGAAATTATTTCGATTTACAGAAAAGTCCCCGAGATTCGGATTTTTGCAAATCACAGTTCAAAATTATTCCGATTTATAGAAAAATCTCCGAAATTATTGCAGCAGCAGTAAGGGTGGCGACGCCGGAGGCCAAGGTCGGCGCTTCGGCTCGCCAGTACGCAGGGCACGGACGGCCTTGGCCTCTGCTCCTGCCATCGGCTTCCGATGTTGTCGCCTACGCGCCGCCACCATCGTCGGCGTCGCAATAATTTTGGAAACTTTTCTGTAAATCGGAATAATTTCGGGGTGTTATTTGCAAAAATTCAAAATTCGGGGTGTTAAATAATAAAAAATAATTTTTTAGGGGTTTAATTGTAAAAATAACTGATGGTAAAATCAGAATTTTTTGGAAAAATTTTGATTAAATAACAATCAGGGGGCGTGAGTAAATATTTTGAGAAAAAAGGAGTGTGGATAATTCCGGAAATTACGGATGGTTATAAATAATTAAGACTAATTACAGAAAGTTATAGATAATCATACTAAAATTGCTAACAAATAAGGCTTTTTTTCTTATAAAATAGAGTATATTGACGCATACAAACAATATATTCTATCTCTTATGGAAAAAAAAAACCTCCCATATCTTGAATTCTATAACTTTTTTTTTCTGAATTTGATTATTATTATTTTTTCTAAAAAAGATATTGATTTAATCATCGAAAGAACTACAAGTCCTCTCACAATGTTTTCACTTTACAGATCGAACGGTGTAAATCAGCTTCAACAAATTTGATGCCAAAGAACCTCTTGATTTGGAATTGATCACAAGCTTGACTCATCAATAGAACACAAATTGAAAAATTCGATTTTCAATCCAAACCGGTACAGTTTTGACTCTTAAAAATCTTAAAACTAATACGATTTACTAATTTTATTCACCCCTAACATCGGCCCCTTGTATTATCCTACCAGTAATCTCCACAGGAGCACTTGCCATTCTCGAAGTGATGATACCTGTTTACATCTCTGATTGTAATCTCTCTTCCCACAATCTTTGAAATGAACTTGATTGCAACATGGCAGTCCTCACAGACCCGGAGGTTCTTGGTCACTAGCAGCCTCGTCCCCGGCGGCGTGCTGATGATGCCGAATGCAATTGCCAGCCGCTCACTGTGGCTGCGCACCATGTTCCTCTTCTCATCATCCTCTACGTCATGGAAAACTGGCGTCGTGTCCGGAATATAACCATCTCGCTTCATTCTCCCTTCCAGTCTCTCCAGCTCCCTGTAAATCTCCTCTGTTCTTGTATGAGACACATCTCCCACAAGAAACGCATGCACCTTGTTCTTTACCTCAATCCAGCTACAAGCAACGCTCTTCTTCAGGCCTCGATACGTCATCAGCTTCCTCACCCTTGCCGTGCCCTCCCACTTCCCAGCCTGCGCATAGATGTTCGATAGAAGCACATAGTTTCCCGCATTGTTTGGCTCGAGGTCAATCAGCCTCTCCAGTGCCTCCTCCCCTAGTTCCACATTCTTGTGCATCTTGCAAGCATTGAGCAAGGCACCCCAGACCCCGGAATCAGGGGCCATCGACATTTCCTGTATGAGTCTATAAGCTTCATCTAATCTACCTGAGTGACCGAGGAGATCGATCATGCAGGTGTAGTGCTGCGGCATCGGCCTTATGGAGTGATCTCTCCACATTGAGTTGAAGAATCTCCAGCCTTCTTCCATTAGTCCTCCATGGCTGCAAGCTGATAAAACTCCGACGAAGGTGATGTGGTCCGGCATCACCTGGGCTTCTTTCTGCATTTCATCAAACAGGTCGAGTGCTTCGTTTGCGTGCCCATGCATCGCATACCCAGAAATCATTGCATTCCAAGAGACGAGCCTCTTGTCCATGAGTTTGTCGAAAAGAATTCTCGCAACCTTTAACCGTCCACTCTTGGCGTACATGTCCACAAGCGCAGTGTTCACTTTGTCACAAGATTCAAAGCCTCTTCTCCAACTGTATCCATGGATCTCCCTGCCTCTTGGCAATGCCGCAACATCCGCTGCTGTTGAGATTATGATCACCAAAGTTGCCTCGGTAGGCAAGAATCCCTCGATAGCCATGTCGCGGCAAAGGGAAAGAGCTTCGAATGGACGACCATTCTGCGAGTATGCACAAATCATGGAATTCCACATCACGATATCTCTCTTGGGAATTTCATCAAACACCTCGCGCGCATCGTCGACGCACCCGCACTTCGCATACATGTCGACGAGAGCAGCGCCGACAAATATATCTGACTCCCACCGGAAGTGCACCACGTGCTCATGGATCTCCCTGCCGGCTTCAATGGCGGAGAGGGAAGAGCAGGCCTTGAGGACAAAGGGGAAGGTGAAGTTGTCGGGTTGGAGGCCGGCATCGAGCATGCGATAGTACAAGGAAATTGCGACCTCTTGCGGGCCGTGGCAGGCGAAGGCGCGGATGAGGACATTCCATGGGAAGACATTTCGGTGGGGAATTCTGTCGAATAGGTTGTAGGCGAAGGGGAGATGGTCGCAGACGCAATAGAGGTTGACCAACTTGGTGGCCAAGATGGCGTCGTAGCCGAGGCCGGAGAGGAGGAGGCGGGCGTGGAGCTGCTTGCCAGGCTCGAGGGCCTTGGCGGCGACGCAGGATTGGAGGAAGGAGGAGAGGGCGGAGTAGGAGTCGAGCGCGTGGTGCTTTGTTTGTGCTGAAGCGGAGGAAGAGTGGAGAGAGTAAAACGGAGTAAGAAAAAGATGGTGATGGTATCTGGGCCTGTTGATGAACCGAAGTAGCATAGCATTTGAATTGGATGGAATGGTTTTGATTTGTATATGGCTTTATTTTGTTGATCTAGAGAAGGTCCAAAATGGCGGTTTCGGTTTCGGGTTTTGAGCCGGGAAACATTGCGGTTTGGGTTCCGGTTAGAGTTTCAACATATAATCATTAAGATAATCAACAAGTTTAGACGGTGAAATCCCCAAAATACCTAGGCAGGGTACTAGACAGTCACGTGGAAGTCTACATTGTTCCGTTTTTGAAATTATAAAATTAATGCTTAATATTATAAGCAAAATCGATAATAATTATAAAAATATCAGTTCATGAAATAATAATATTTAAGCGGTCTAACTCCATCAAACATCTTGGCCTAAGTTGATCCTAAAATCCAATACCCATTACATGGAGAAGAAACGGCAGCATGAATCAAATTAAAAATGGTAGAAAAATCAACGAAAATATTTAACTTGGAATCATGATCTGCAGCATTTAATGAACTTCAATTAAGTTGCAGATTGGAACAGCGGACCTGAATCTGTGGTATCAAGAACAGAAACATTATAGAAAGCTGTCAATGGCTAAACTTACAATGAAACCCAAGAGGGCACCCACAATGACTTGAATTTCTGTGTGACCAACCGATTGGTTTAGCGGGGCAGAAATAATGACAGCCTGCTCAGGTGACACGTCGACATCAACTGATAAGTTTTCGAAGGAGTCCAAATTGCTTGAGATGCTTCCAAATCTACTGGTTGAATAAGATTCTGATTCCGTTGTATAAGGAGTTGTCTTCTCAGATATAGAGAGGAGAGAAGCAAGACTCCTGGAATTTATGGCGGATGATGCTCCAGGCTTTGAGTCACATAGATCATCTGCTTCTTGATAGAGAGTTGACTTCTCTTTCATCTTGAGTATGGAGTTCAGAACCTTTGCATGGTAACCCACTTCTCTTCTGACTCCCTGAAGTAAAATCAAAATGATAAATATTCAAACCATTTATTTCCTGAAGTAGCTGGTTTGAGAAACCGGAGATTGTCTGATGCAACTAATACCTACTAAGTGGCAGAGCAAAGTAGCTGCTCATATGGCAATGGACGTATTGAACAGAATCACACGTGTAGTCCACATGAATATGATAGTATATTAGGATGGTTGAATGTATAACCTCACAAGAACCAGAGACGAGTAAAAGCAGAAGAAATATAGGATATATGTCCACTACAATGTGTTAGCCACAATTTGTTGGATGCGCGTGAGTCCCTATGGATGAAGGTACAAAGATGAACATAAGCACCCCATAAAATTTCATACAAAAGTGAACTTCAAAACTTTCTAGATTAACCATGTGGAAAAAGCATGTAGTTATAAGCAGGAAACCAGACCAAATGTAAGATAGAGTCTCAAGAGGAAAAAGGTAAGCTATTCATCCTATGCTTCAATAAGATGGGATTGCTGGAATAAAATCAAGATTAAATACATAACTAGAAAGAAAAAAGAGAATTTAAACAATGTATGGAAATTTGAAGTTGATAGATTCATATTTGATACAATATGGATGAGTACCTGGTTTGAGCAAATCCAATCTATAAGCCATAAAACCGACTGACAAGTCATGATGTTTAATTTGTGCCCACAGGCAAAATGCTTTTGTTTCAGAAAATATCCGCAGCAAGTATGCCAAAACCTAAAGTAAAAAATTATGCTAAAGGCCAAGAATAAGAAAAGAAAACACTGAAGTTAAATCAAGTTTTTCTTTTTTGGGTAGGAATCAAACAACAAAAATGCTTGAGTTTGACAAAGATGGCACTAGAACCCTTGGATCGCACAAATAGACAGAATGGGTGAACTACAAAGTTTCGAGAAGACATCAGAACTAAAGAAAGTGCCCATGCTAATGACCAATCCTGATTCAGGATTGGCGCTCTTTATATTCAGATAGTATAGCACAAACCTGAAATCTATTATCTGATTGAATTGATTCAAACCAAAGGAAAGAACAACATAGTTTATGTTACAAACAGGTGAATAAGGATAGAGATCATATAGGTGGAGATTATATAATTCAAAAATAGATAAAATGAACAAAAATATTGTTACAAATTCTGTGGTGCAATAATTATGAAAGCTAGACAAATAATACTTAAAATATGAGTGACACCATATATTTTAGTGTTTGAATAGTTACAAATAAAATCAGGCTAGCTTTCAGGCAGAAAACAAAATACTGCTCGTGTCAAATTCTAGTTGCAGAAATACTGCTTCCATATCTAGTGAAGTAAGTGCCACTGAGAAGGAAGAACTTCTACAATTGCTTCAAGTTTCAATTGGCTTCAAAGCAAATCAAAAGTACTAGTTGCAGGTACAAACTAAATCATTTTGCTCCAACCTAAAGATAATAATCCTGGTAAGGAGTCAAATTTGTGCCTTCAAGCTTATTTAGATAGAGTATGACAGAACTCTTATTGTAAATGAAACAAAACTATTGACAAATGTTTGATTGGGTAATGGATCAGTTAGGTGATCTTCAGTAGGTACAGCAGTACTGCATTTACAAGAAATTTCTATGTGGTTGGTACTAGCCACCATCAGATGAACCCATACTACCATACAAGATACAGGAAGAGATACAGATATCCCAAATTACCACATTTAAGCCACCAATTCGCAAAATACCAGATCTCAATAGTGAGGATGAACTCATTAATATTTACCTGTGCGTCGTACATGACGATCCCCGCAAAGACAACAGCCATGCCGAATATTGAATCCGAGAAACCCCTGCATCCAAAACAAATCCCCATTAGGCATTAGCTGAATCAATCTGCTATACATGTACGAGAAAAACAACCCAGAAGGCACACTACAGCTCCTAGGAACGAACACAGATGCATTCAAAACTTAAAATTTCACTCTCAGAACTACAAAGTTAAAAAAAAATACTCCACACAAATAGTTCTGTCTTGCTCACCTCTCCAGACCTAGCGATGTCGCAGCCGCCGCCACAACACTCTGTCACTCGAGAATCACCCAAAAACGCATCATTTGGAATCCTAACAATTAAAATGAGAAGGATGAATTGAGGTAAAAAACAAAAATAAAATATGGCTTACGGCGGAATGAGTGGACGGCATCCCCCCGGACCGGACGACCGCCCGCAAATCTATGCAATTCCCTTTCAACGCAGAGGTCAGTGGCTTCAAGAGCTGCCCAATCGCGGCGGCGACAGTGGCCGACACCAGCGCCTACCCAATCACACAAAACTTCGGATCAAGACAAATAAAACGAATCCAAAAACTGAAATTTCGTCATCGTCGGAATCCTCTTACCTTATTGTGTGCAATCTCGACGATCTCGTCGACGCCGACCCTGAAAGCGCTTACTGGAGAAGCGACTACCCTGAGCGGCAGAGTGCGCTTTCTGGAGCGGGAGGTGGTGGTTGGCCGGAGAACAGAGCGCGGCGGAGCGGCGAAGGAGGGAGAAGAAGGGGACATTTTGGTACTTTCAATGCCCGGCTTCTTGTCCAAAAGAATTGGACGAGGAGCTTTTGATGATGCCCTCTGGCTGTATACGTTTTTCCCGCCGTATCTTGTCCGTAGATTGTAGTTAGATGAACGGCTGATGGACCGCCAGCGGCTAGATCATATTGGCCGTGCCTCGGGTTGTGTATTCGGCTTTGGTTGGGTAACGAATGGAAGGAAGAAGAAAAATTTGGATTAGAGGGCGACGCGGTAAGATAACCGACGTTACATTGGTTTCGTTGTCCTTTTTTGTGGTGCTTACTTGTTAATTTGTGCGGTTGATCGTACGGGCCTACAAAATTTAATAGTTATTCGTATATAATTTTTTAAAATTGTACGAAATTACATTTTTTAAATATTAAAAAAATATATATTATTTTTTGAATTATCTATTTTATTGTAAAAACTTAATTTAGTACTTTTACTAGAATATACTATCAAACAGCATTTAGTACTTTATGAAATATCCAAAAGAAATTTAACTAAATTAAGGACTTGAAATTAAAATTGAGAAATAATAAAAATTTAAAATCATTAAAATTTATTTTGAGTCGATATATAAAGTCGAGAGACCTTCAATAATATATTTATAAAATTTTAAAATTTTGACAAAATATTAATTTACAAAAGTGATTTATTAATTTTAATTCTGATTCTGATGTTTATTTCGAATCAAACGGTACCCTAACGATTCTAATAAAAAAACTTAATCGAATTTCTTTTTTTCACTTTTTCAGTTTCAAATTTGGCTCAAAATAATATAAATTATTATTATTATTGGGGTGTCCAATATCTTCAATTAAAAAAAATTAATTGGGCGTCTAAAAATTGAAAATAATAAACAGTAAAGGAATATTTTATATTTTTTATAATTTTTGTAAGAGATTTTGTAATAATATAAATTTGTAAGTGTTGCTGCGGGTTTGGAGCGGCCGTGCGACCAAATCCGGCGGTATCTGCGCCCAGACGTCCATCCGGATTGGGCCAATTTCATTTCGTCTGGAAAGATTCTAAAACAGTCCGACAACCTCCGTAATCTGGAGATTACGCGCGCGGCAATTTGTATCCATAGCTCCGTCAACCCAACACGACGCCAAAACGCGAGCAGCGCGAGATCGGGCGGCGAGGAGAACGAGAGATAGCTTCCCAGCAATCATCGGCCGGTTCGTCGGAGACGGTCGACGAGCCACAGCTCGTAGCCGACGGTAACGTGTACGGCACGGAAAACTCTTGCCAAATCGAATTCGGGCTTTCGAGCCCCGGATCGGATCGGATGGTCGGCTTCCTCCGTGCCATGCTCACATATTCACCGTCCCTCATCCCTCAGTAAAGTAGAAGCGATGGTAGCCCGTCACCGACCGCCGTCGCCAACTCCGCCTGCAGATCCTGCACACCAATCCACCCGATTTCCTTCGCAAAAAACTTGGGAAAAGAAAAATGAGAAAGAAAAACGCGAGCTTTTCCCTCCAATCTATCGACTAAGTTTTCGCATTCCCGCCATTCTCCCGGAAAGCTACGAAGCAGCTACTGGATTGGACCCAGAATTTTGGAGCCAAAACCCACGCGAAATTCCCCAGATAAATAATAATAATTTTTTTTGGCATTTTTTAAAAATGTCTGCTCCAAAGAAACTGGCTTTGGGCTCGCTGGCTGGTATAACAAAAAGAGGGACAGGGAAGAAGAACCCCCCGGTTCCAGAACCCGAGATCCTCCCGATTTCCCCCAATTTCCCCCCAAATCTCGCAATTTCGGTCCAAATTCTGCGGATTCTTGGGGTTTTCGATCGGAATCTTGCTCTCGTGAGACGACGGGATGATAATCAAGCGGAGCTTGCGGGCGCAAATGCCCAGCTTGAAGCGCTGCACGGCGGAGGGGCCGTGCTACGAAGAGGGCGACGGAGACGGGGCGCCGGCTAGCCGGAGGAAAAGGAGGAGGGAGGCTGGTGGGTGGGGGTCGTTCCCGCTCGAGATGCTCGGCCATGTCTCCGGGGCTGGGATTCCTTACTTGCCCTTTGCTGCGGCCGTCGACCCGCCTTGGCGGGCGGATTTCTCGATAGTGAAGGGGGCTCCGGCGGACGAGCTCGCCTCGGAAGCGGCGGCGGCGGTGGCGGCGCGGCCGCCAGTGGTGAGAACGTCGAGGGGGAGGGCGCAGGCGTTGCCTTCGAGGTTCAGCGATTCGGTTCTTATCGATCCGTGGAAGAAGGAGAAGGCGAAGTCGAAGGGCGGGGATGCTGATTTCACCTCTCGAGAAGACAGAACTGCGCCTAAAGCCAAGAAATTGAGCAGTAAAGGCGTGGAGTTTAGCTATTTGGGACCCAATCAACTTACATTCTTTGGGGAAGAAGAAGAATGCTACCGGGCTTGTAGAAATTTTAATTGGAAAAGGAAGTACTCCACCTCGCTGAGCACTCTCACTTCTCTCCACGAGAGCTTGGCTGGACGAGAGGAGCCATTGTATGGTTATGCTGATCAAGTGGGTAATTTGGAGTCGAAGGCACCAACAGAGAGCTTTGAGTTGAGAAAAGATTTCTTTCGGCCGCAAGATTTTGTATTGGGGGACTTGGTGTGGGCAAAGTCCGGGAAGAAGTATCCTGCTTGGCCCGCTGTTGTGATCGACGCAATGCAGCAAGCGCCGGAATTGGTTTTGAATTCTTGCATCCCTGGTGCTCTTTGTGTGATGTTCTTTGGATACTCTGGCAATGGAAAGGATAGGGTATACTTGCTCGAGTTTTGTTGGTTCAATTTGTTTTCTGTGTTTCCTGGTTGAGTTATTAAATTGTGCTTGTTGTTGATCTGTCAAACTATTTGTGGGCAGGACTATGCATGGGTAAAGCAGGGGATGATATTTCCCTTCATAGAATATCTGGATAGGTTGGTCTTTTCAAAAATGCTTTGGTATGCAAGAGTTTTGGATGAACTATGAAGTGAGTACTGATTAAATTGGTGCATGACAGGTTTCAGGGCCAGACACAGTTGCACAAGAGCAAGGCTAGTGATCTCCGTATGGCAATAGAGGAGGCAATCTTAGCAGAGCATGGCTTCTTAGGATCTCGTTTGGATGATGTTAACGAAGCTGGGCAGCCTGTGAACCTTCAATTTCTTCCAAGGGGCATCCAAGAGGCTACTGATTCAAACCATGAACAGGAATGCCAATCACAGATCCAGGCAAGATGATATTAATTGTTTGCCTGCTTCGTTTTTGTCATCTTCCAAAGATTAAAGAAGTAGGCTTTTATGTCTTTGTTCAAAGATTGGAACAGATGGTTCCTTGCACATGCATCTCTATATTAAAACAGAGTCTTCCATTCATTTGAAATTCTTTTGCACCACATCATGCAGAAAGTAGCTTGTTTGTAGAAAAGAAAAAAAAATCTCAAAATTTCAAATTCAGAAGTTAGTCCTACATCTTCTTGTAAGCAAGTACTTATTTATTAACTCATGTAAATTCCCCACTATAGGCTGCTGGCAACCAGGGGCTACAATGTGAAAGTTGCGGAGTGAGCCTTCCTTCTAAAATTGTGAAGAAAAAGAAGCATGATTCCGAGCAATTACTTTGTAAGCATTGTGCAAAGGTATATGAATGAATATGGTGGTTAAATTGCTTTTCGAAGTGTGGTTCTGTGGAATTAAACTTTTTCTGAAGCTGCTACTTTATAAGTTTTTATTTAAGAGTTGTTGATGATAATGCACTGTCCTTTCCAGCTATTAAAATCTAAACAGTATTGTGGCATATGTAAGAAGATATGGCATCACACAGATGGTGGAAGTTGGGTAAGATATTTCCCCTGACTATGGATTTTTTTCTCTTTCCCACCAATTTTGCAAGGAGACATCCACTAGTAAGCTGTACTTTTTTCTGGCTTAGGTTTGTTGTGATGGGTGTCAAGTTTGGGTTCATGCAGAATGTGACAAAATATGCAGCAACCTTAAGGTATGGTTATTGTTTGGATACAATCCCTCTACATATTTCCATCAAGACTGTTGATGTGGCTTTTATAATACTTTATTATTGAAGGCTTTGGAAAACATGGATTATTTCTGCCCTGAATGCAAAGCAAAATTCAGATTTGAATCATCTGATACAGAATGGAAGCAATCACAAGTTAGGTATAGCACTAACACTTTAGAAATGTTCATTATTTTATATACTGCACTCTAATCCAAGTTCTTGAATCGTCTCTAGTTGTTTATTTGCCTTGAACCTTTTTGATTGGACAGGCATGATAAGCATAACTGCCAGGACACTCGATCTGACAGTATAACTGTTCGTTGTGCTGGTGTGGAAGGAACATACTTGCCAGAACTGCATGTGTATGCATTTATAAAAATCATATTGGTCAATTATTTGGTCTGTCTTTTTTAAAAACTTTAAGTCATCTAGCACAATAAATCCATCTGATACTTGTAAGCTATGAAAAGTCAACACTTTTCATGACATCTTATCTAGTCCTATTCAACTTTATATAATCCTTTGTCAAGTATGATGTTGATTTTAAATTTGACAGGGTAATATGCCGATGTGACTCCTGCAAGTCACTGAAGCTAACGCTTACTGAATGGGAGCGCCACACAGGTTCCAAAAGCAAAAACTGGAGGACTAGTGTCAAAGTCAAATGTTCAATGATATCGCTTGGAAAATGGGTTTGTCCCTAATCTAGTTCTTTGCATTCATCTCAATAATAAATGCTTTATCCATTTTAAGTGTTCTCATCAGGTAGCATTATTGTAGTCTTTGTCAGCTAAACCTGCTAACCGTTTCTCCTAGGCTACTTGTTTCATTGCCTTCTGGAAAACCGCTAATTACTTGCAATGTATTGGATATAGATCTAACAAAAGCTATTGAGCCTGTATTTTATGAATCTTATCCTTTCATCAACATTTTTGTATGTTGCTTTGTAGTTGATCATCATAAAACTGCAGATGTTTGTTTTCATTCCAAGCTAATATTGAGGCCACCCAAGGTTCCTAAGTACCACTAGCACACCAAGATTATTCAGAGCTGACAGGACATGGGTGCCATGTGGAAGCTTTGTTGAAGCATACATGGTTTGCCTTCCCTTCTAAAGTGCTCTTTATGTAGTGATGCAGCAGGCAAGTCAATGCGTGTTATTTCACTAGAAAGCAACCTTGAGTTGGTTAGCTTGTTGTTGACATCAGCAAGTCACACATCTGGATAGGCATCACTATGATGGACACAAATGCATTTAAATATATGCTGTTGCATGGCCTTATAGAAACCTGGACTTTGAGGATCTGTCAGATCTAAGCAAGAAAAATGTTTGGATAGAATTTGCCTATTCTCGTAAATTAATATGAAGATATCATGTTAATGGCTGCTGGTAGGACACTTCTGATAGTCAGCAGTCTGTCTGAGACTGTACAATGTTTAGATTGTTGTGACTTGGAAAGTACAATCTTGCAGATTACTGTTGATAACTTGTGATCAAGTTCTGTAACGATTGGAGTTGGATGCTTGATTTAGCAACCGATTTTTTAGAATTTTGGCTTCCATTATTGAAGTTTGCCCATTCGACCATGCAGATAGAACAGTATAATGTTTTTGCAAATCATGCTAAGCGCCCATCACTGAAAGTAAGAAAACAGAAGTTGTTTGCTTTTTTGCGAGGTATATTCTTCTGTATTCTTTTGGAGACCTATTGTCCTATAAGGCCCGGAATTGCAAACACAGCAAGTGAATAGTGGTCTTCTTGTCCTCTTGGCAGAAGCATATGATCCAGTATGTGCCAAATGGACAACTGAACGCTGTGCAATCTGCAGATGGGTTGAAGATTGGGATTACAATAAAATTATTATCTGCAATAGGTAATACCAGCAGCTGGGTGTTCTCAGCCAGTAATCTTGGATGTTTATAAGGTTAAGTCAATCGAAACTCTTGGAATTCTCGATGCAATAATTTGTTTGTCTGGTATATAGATGTCAAATAGCTGTCCACCAGGAATGCTATGGGGCAAGAAGCATAAAGGATTTCACAGATTGGGTTTGCAGAGCTTGCGAAGCACCACAAAATAAACGAGAGTGTTGCCTTTGCCCTGTGAAAGGTACACCTTATATTGTCAAGCTGTGATAATCTGTATTAAAAAAATAAACTTGATCTTTACTGACTTTAAGAGACTCATAGGAACCTTCGATTTCATCATATCAAAGTTCATGTAACTATTCTCATACTTGGCTTATTGGTCTTGTGCTTTTAGGTGGTGCTCTGAAGCCAACTGATGTTGAGACCTTATGGGTCCATGTCACATGTGCATGGTTCCAGCCAGAAGTTTCTTTTGCAAGTGATGAAAAAATGGAGCCTGCTGTCGGTATATATAACATACCACCACAGTCATTTCTGAAGGTAAACATATGATTGTATTTGGTGTCAAATTTTGGTTTTGCTTCTGCCAACTGGCATTGTAAGATTTACTTCTGACTTTTTGTACTCTGCAGACATGTGTGATATGCAAGCAGATGCATGGTGCCTGCACACAATGCTATAAGTGTTCAACTTATTATCATGCAATGTGTGCTTCAAGAGCAGGATATTGCATGGAGGTAAAAAACTAATGGTGGTCAATAAAAAATAAATGTTTTGACCACTGACAACCAGAATCATGCCTAAACATTAAAACTAGATCCAGATTTTTTGCTCAGATTCTAGACACTCTCTCAAGCTCTTTTAGAAACTATGGACGATTCTTTTTGGAATTTGGATCTGTTTGATGTCTTGTGGTTTTTACTCGTTACTTGGTGTTTATATTACTTTTTTTGTTGAATGCCAATGTCTTGTAAGAGGCATGATAGACATATCTAAACACTATTCTTTTTTCATGTTCTAATAATAATCCCAACCTGGCATTCGGAAAACTATCTGAAGATTACACACTACTAATTGATATGACTGTAGTTGAGTGCTATCCTGCATTAATTGAAAATTTTTGGACCATGTTGCACTTGGTAGCGTGTTATTTTTGACAATTTTTAGAGTGCAAATCCACAACTACTTCCTCATCAATTACAAACAACAAGAATTACTGTTTCTCTGTTTTCTTTGTGGCTATTGGTAATAAAGAGTTTACAATTGGAGTAGAATACCATATCGATTTATATCCTTTTCTCTCTCATTTCTTGAATGTGAGTGATGATTATTTTGTAAGTTCTACAAATTGACCTCATTCATCACTGATTTCTTCATTCAGTTCAGGGCATATTGTGGCATAATTAATTTTTCTGTCTCTCAAATTGTCAACCTGAAATTCTATATTTATTATTCATCAAAGAGAGGTTGAACAACTTTTTCATCTTAGAGCTGATTCCAAATAAAACTGAAAAAATGGATCATGGGAACATACAAGGTTGCCTTTTTAGTTCAGTAACCTCAGTTATTTGCATGTGTGCCCTTATTCCCTATTTATAATTAGGATGCTGAGTGTTTTTTTTTTTTTTGTTTTTGTGGTGGTAGATCTAATTTCATTATGTAAAATGCATGTGTTATATGAATGGATCTTTTTTGCTTTTTCATAAACTTCAGTTTGTAACCAAACACATGGGAAATTTTCTCATTTATGAGCTTCATAAAAGCATTCTCACTGGTTGACTGCTAATAATTTTGTCCTTCTATTCTCTCTTTTCTTTTGATATCTGGAGTATGACTTTTGCTCATTGTACTGCAGTTGCATTGCTTAGAGAAAAATGGGAAGCAAATAACGAAAATGATCTCATACTGTGCAAACCACAGGTAAGAGTCTCCATGTAAAATATGGTAGTTTTTACGTAACATGGCTCTTTATTTTATGGGGCCAAGTCATTTGGACTGTCTCTGGTATTTTACTAGGCTTTGTAAGGTGCATTATTCTGAATGTTGGAAGATCTTTTAATGAACAGTCCTTTACAATGCACGTGCTTGTTACACAATTATTGAGAGAGCTTTGCTTGGTTCATCTTATGAAGAGCCATAAAATATTTCTGCTTGAATATAGTTTAATACAAGTTGCCAATTGTGCAGGTCACCAAACCCAGACACTGTATTGATTATAAAGTCCCCTCTTGGGGTTTTTTCTGCCAGAAATTTGCTCCAAAATGATGAGAAACAGACAGCTTCAAGGCTGATTAGAAAAGATTTACCTCTAGATTCTGACTTTCCTATGCAGAAAACAGACTCTTTATCTGCTGCAAGGTGCCTGATTTATAAGACGCCTGGAATCAAGGTAGTGATCAATGAAATGTTGTTCTCATTGAGATGCTGAATTGTCCTTTTGAGTTAGTTCCTTAACAATTTATCTGTCGCTACCTTATAAGGTTGCTCAATTCAAAAATTGATGTTCATGGCTGCTTTCTGATCAAAGCTCCTGAGCAATTAGGCAATGACTTAAATCTGTTAGCTGTTGAAGTTGATCTTTATGCCCGACATTGGTTTTACATATTGTTGACAAATTGTATTGTTTCTCTGTTAAGATACTGTTCAGCTTACATTTTTTAAAGATTATGCTAGTGTACTTTTGTATCTCTTACATGTTGTTATCCGAGTAGTTGTGCTTACATGGAGTTTGTGCAATTAACATGGATAGGTTTCATGGTTCCTGTTGCAGTACTTGTGTTCACTAAAGCTGGGTTTCGATTGGAAGTTTGACACTAATAAAAATAAGTCTTACTGCAGTTTGCTGTCACAGAGAAACACACATTTATAACCTATTTTATTTAGTATAGAGTTTTTCTTGCCTCATCCTTGAGCCATAAGTTGACATTCCATGAAGGTGCAATTGATCATCTTTTGACTGATTTTTTGATGTGCCATTGCCTTATCTTCTGCCACACTTGTGCTCTCCAGAGAAGAGAAGAGGCTATTGCTCACCAAGTAAGGGGGCTTTCTCATCATCCTTTTGATGCAGTTCAAAGTCTGAATCCACCTAAGGTGAGAGTGCTGCATTTGGTAGTATCATATTGTATTTTCTATTATCTGCCATGTGCATTGGACAATGGTATTTGTGAGAACTCTATAACAAATGTTTTTCTTTTCTACAGGAGGATAAGGATCCTAGATTGTTTTCTACATTCAGGGAACGTCTATGCTATTTGCAGGCAATAGTCAAATCATCTGATATTTATTGTTTTAGTTGGATGGTGTTTTATACTGATCAGTTTATTTTTTATCGACTGCAGTCAACAGAAAATATTAGGGTTTGCTTTGGTAGATCTGGAATTCATGGATGGGGCCTCTTTGCACGGCGAGAAATTCAAGAAGGAGAAATGGTATCCCTACTTTACTTTCCACATGCAGTTTCTTCGGGAATATTCTTACTGTTTTTTTCCTAATATTTTACACTGCATAATTTGTTTGGGAGAGTTTAGGGAATCTGATAAACTATGGTCATCATGCTTCAGAAATATAATCACATAAGAGCCATACAGTTGTATGTGACATTGAATATGATTTTTGATGTTCTCCTTGTAATCCATTGTTTTATATTAGAACCAAGTGGCAAGCAAGGTTTCCTATGGGGAGTATTTGATTCAGGGAAAATGAATGGCAACCAATTTTAAGAATTATTTT
This sequence comes from Trichopus zeylanicus subsp. travancoricus, assembly GCA_005019695.1. Lineage (NCBI taxonomy): Eukaryota > Viridiplantae > Streptophyta > Magnoliopsida > Dioscoreales > Dioscoreaceae > Trichopus > Trichopus zeylanicus. Next base: position 44,615 of record RXID01014769.1, on the reverse strand, counting down.
GATAATGCCATCATTGAGATATCATCATAGCAACAATGATAGCTCCTGGGTAGCATCATCAGTCTCACCGAACTGGTAGATTCTAGTCCAGATGTATTTCATAGAGACCCTGTTTCCCTAGGGTGCATGACACTTCTTTGACAAATTCATAGCCAAATAAAGCGATGTCAGTCACTGTCAGAGAGCTGATAGTGATACTGGTAAATTTGCTTCTTTTCTTTGTTATGGCTTTGGCTTATTTTTGTACATTTGGTTTGTGAGTTTCATAAAATTGTGCTTTCTTTTCTGAAAGCTTATAAGTGGCAATGTTTCGAGGATGCAATCAGGAAAAGAAGATTGCAAAATTCGTTGAGCAGTGACAAATATTCTTGTGGCATTCGTATAGCGACAATTTTTGTGCTTCAATAGTTATAAATTTTCACTTTGCATTTATAGTCTTTTCTTCCAGCTGAGTATATTATGGGCAATGTGTGCATCCTGACATGCACGTTTCATGTTGTGTATTTTTTACCTAGCTAATTGTGTATTTTATTTAGTTACTTTATTTGTCAAAATGTTGGAGAGCACAAATGCTAATATAGACGAACACGGATAAGTTTTAGTTCTGTTAGTTTCCTTGTGACATTTGTGATCTCTGATTGTATATTCCTTGGTGTCAGGTTCTTGAATATCGTGGTGAGTTGGTAAGACGGAGTGTTGCAGATCTTAGGGAGAGACGCTATCGGTTGGAGGGAAAAGATTGCTATGTAAGTCGTGAGACCTTTGCTTTTTCTTGTTTCAAGTTTCTAAATGCTTTGACCAAGAGGTAGGTATAAGATGGATGAATCTTTATAATCATTATTATTTCTCCCTAAAACAGTTAAATATTTTGAAGTGGACCAGAATGATCATTTGCAAGTTTCATCCTATAGGCTAAAGTAGAATTTTCTTCCATTGACTACTTTCAATTCAGATTGTTTCCAGACCTACTTCAGTGATGGTTGGTTCCTGATCAGTCGCCATATGCTACTAATGTTATCTGCTAAGATATTTCTGCTTATTTTAATTTGTGGTATATGCTAGACACCCAACCTCTTTGATATTCATTTCAGACTTGTTTTCACTTTACAGCTATTCAAAATCAGTGAAGAGGTGGTGGTTGATGCTACTGATAAAGGAAACATAGCACGGCTAATTAACCATTCAGTAAGTCACTGCTTCAAGATTATTACTGTGGTATGATTGCAAAGCACTCATGTTGACTGAAATTCTTTATGTGACTGATTTGTGTGGCTCATGATGCAGTGCATGCCTAATTGTTATGCTAGGATTATGACCATGGGAGAACATGAGAGCCTGATTATGCTTATAGCGAAAAGAGTTGTCCCAGCGGGGGAAGAACTAACGTATTATCACTACCTTAAAAACTCAATATCAAACTTATTTCCTTTTTATCTGAAGTTGTTTTATGCTCCTGATGAATCAATATAATTTCTGAAGTTTGTTGCACCAAATCCTTTATCTATCCATTGTATTGCAGATATGACTACCTATTTGATCCTGATGAAGCCGAAGAGTGCAAAGTTCCCTGCCTCTGCAAAGCTCCAAACTGTAGGAGATATATGAACTAGGTGGGTGTACATTATGGTCAATTTTTAACATGAGACCATTATATCAAGGCAGACGTTACAACCCTTTCAAATTAGTTCTTCATTGATCTATTCTGTTCAATTTGTTCGACAAACCACAGAACAATAAGGCTGGAGTAAACTGGCGTGCACAAGAGTGGATGCCATTGTTGTAGATTGCTAACAGTAAAATTTAAGAAATCCATTGTTTCAATTGATGAAGTCGCTTCAGGTAAACTTGTTGCAATTTTTTCTGCATTTGGCTGCAGGGTTTGTCGTTGGTTCTTTTTTGTTCTACTCCACTCCATGACTTGTTTTTTTCCATTTTGAATGTTAAAAATTTGAAATGACTTTTTTGTTTTGTAAATAGAACGACTATTTGCTCCTGCGACCAAATAAGGGTATATTTTCGTGTTCGATTTTCTGCATAACACCATTAATTTAATTTAAAATTGAATCACCAAAATGATTCGGCTACCTGCCCTTCAACAATTATAAGAAATCAAAACCAATGGAATCAAGCAGGGTACCTGGCAAGAGGCCGGCGTGATCATCTTCCAAAGCAACGAGCGCAAAATCATGGCGCTCCAGGGTTGGGTGTTCTCTTCTGCCCAGAACTTCCGGTGTTGATCACAGGGTTGCCTTGGCAAGAGACCGGCCTGGTCGTCTTCCAATGCCATGGGCACCAGCTCACGGTGCTTCTTCCGCGCTTGGTGTTCTGTATATGAAAAAGGATTGGCTCCGCGCTCCAATTCGGGCTCAGGAATTCCTCGGAGGTACGTAGCCAGTCGGGCATGACGGCAACTGGGCAAGTTAAGGCCCGCTGGACCTGCTTTTTCAGAGCACTGGAACAAGTTGATCGGACTATTTTTTTTGGCCGTTTATCGTGTTTTGGAAAAAATGTTCAGTCAATTTTTTGGCATTTATATTCTAAAAAAGAGAAATTGCATATTTGTGCACCCTATGGAAATGCTATTTGCATAAATGTCCCTGCCTCAAGTTTCACCTAATTTTGATAGTTTTTTTAGTTTACAAATTGCATAAATTTAAATGAGGCAATGGCCCCTAAACACATGGCATTCAAAAAGAACTTTTCATTACCAGCTCAACTATCAAATTGACACTGTCAAATTGCTGAAAAAGATCCATCACTGGGAGAAACCCTGAAACAATATACAAAGGCATAAAAGCATACACCCCATCACTTTTCTGAAGAGACCGCGAACACTTGGATGCAAATTGCAAAAATCAAGCCCAGCAGGAAACACTCACTCCTCGTGCAAACCGAGAGGAAAAGTGGAACAAGAAAATCAGGCACCCTGTAATGTTCAGGAATGCCTCAGTTGTTCAAGAAAATCAAGCCCGCAAACACTCCTCATGCAAACAAAGAATCCAGGTCTTTGACTGATAATTCTTGAAAGCCTTCTTGGACCATGACAGATCTATAATTCAGTGTCGCAGCAGCTTATTAGCAATTCTGAGACAATTCTTCGTGCAAAGGGAAGATAACTCAAACTGTACCTGAAATATTGCAAACAACATAGTTGACTTGCCCATCATTCTTCACATATTAAAAAGATCATGCACAACAGAATATCGCAAAAAAGAAAGGTATCATATTTCACCCTTAGCAGTTATTGAGGTGTATGCCATATCTTGTGACAAATATGTTGGTTTGCTCCTCAAAAATGTCTTTTTTAAGAGAAATATGCTATTTATTATCACTGGTATAAAATAAGGCTCGACATTGTGTGCATATTGAAAATGGAAAAGCAAATTGCTGCAGTATATTGATTATTCTCCAGAAAAATTGGAACCTTCAGACAGTTGAAATGCCACACCAGGTGAGCCTGCTTGTCCGTTGAGTTCTTCCTGATAAGTATACTTGTCCGCATGTGAACAATATAATGCATTTGGCATCAGGATTGATAGCCCCTTAAACATTTTTGGTGGATGAACATAATTGTTGTTTCTGTGAAACCTAAGAAGTCTGATTTGAGGTAACTGATGTAATAAATCAAAGGTTTGCTCTGTTGATGAAGTTCATTTCGTCCGACAATGCCACAATATTCAAACCTAGGTTTCTTAAGAAAAAGGCCAATATATTCCACTTTCCGTGCAGTATCTTTCTATACTCTCCCAATACTGACTCTGAAACAAAAGAAAGTGCAAAAGAGAAAAACACTCTGGCTTGTGGATAAATACTGACTAAACTAATTGATAATTTCTTTGACCATTTTCCTTGAACATGATTATAAGGCATACACTCAAGAAGCTCAAGAGGTCTGTAACTGCATCATTAATTAATTTGCTTCTACAGAACACTCAAATCACATATATATTTTGATGCATTCAAGCAAGGATGAGAAGGAGAGTCATACAAAACTGGCAACTACAAGCCAAGAAAGCTTACCATAGAAGTGCACATATCTCAACTATAATCACAATCAATGTCAGCGCCTTGTTATGAATCTGTCCATGATATATAAAAGCATAAACCATGAAAATTGTATAAAACAAGAAGAACAAGTAGAATAGGGTACAAGAAATGGCAAGACAGATTTGTATTTCTGTTGCCACTACCAGAAACTTACTGCAAATGCGCAGACCAAAGCAAGGACAACAGTACTGACATATATAGCTGTGGCATAAACACGGACAGGATCCAGCATCATCCTTACTTGTTCTACTGGTCCAGTAAGGAAGGCTGTGCTGCCACACGCAATCGTGTATATTACAAAACCCATCAAAGATTACCGTTAAGAAAATTATGGTAACTTTCAAGGTAACCAAAGGAAGTGGTCTCCAAATATCGGACTCTTTACAAGATACATTCAATGATTCGAAATATGGATTTTGTCACCAAAATTTCCATATACATCAACTTACCTTCCTATAGCCAATAGGTTCCCAAAGCTAAACATCACTGCGAATTTAATAGGCCTGTAGAAAACAAGAAGCGACAGGGAAGAAAGATGAAGTAGGCCATTAGCAAACACTGATATGGACAAATGCATTCGACGACAGTGATCTCTCTCGCAAAACCATCACAACCTTCCAAAAAGATTGACCTTTTTCCTTTTAAATCTATGCCTAAAATCTAAAGCCCAAAGAATCCACAGAAAAATCGAAAATTGACGAATGCATTTCGATCATTAATGAAATACCAGAAACATTAGAGCTAATCCGCCGACGAAACAAGCAGCGAATCCATACAATCTCTGCTCCAAATGAACGAAACGATCAACTATTATAGTCAACTACTTGCAAGAGGAACGAAATCTGGCAAAATGATAATCTCACCAGCAGTGGAGAAAGCGAGAAAGATCCGTCGGATTCGCCGAGGAAGTCTTCCTCTTGGTCTTCGTCTCCTCCCATTATCGATCTGTGAAACCTTTTCACCGCCTCCATTTCCTTCAACGCCGACGGCCAGAGCTGCTTCCTTTTCCGGTTCAGGGCGGAAGTCTTGAGCCGGTTTTGGGTCTGGCCAGGGGCAGCTGTCAACGGGCCAGACTGGCCCACAACCTCGGGCTTAGGCCCAGGCCTGAGCGTGAGATCAGGCCACTAGGCAATCTTGCTTGGAGAACCGCCTTTAGCATGCCAAGGGGAAGACCAAATGGTAAATGGGTGGAAAAATGAAGCACTCCGGGCAGGACACTGGAAGAGTTCAGGTGGGTAAGAACAGGTGTGATTGGCGTAGCCCAGGCAAGAGTATTGTATTGTTGCTGATAGAGCTAAAAGGTTTGACCATTTTCAAACATTGTTGTTTAAACCCATAATACCGCTTTAGGACGAAGTGATGGAAACAAAAGTATCGATGTGTGAGGATTCGAGGAAAAAAAAATCGCTCCGCTTATACTCTCAAGTTATTCCAAAACAATACCTCAATTACACTATTTAAAAAATATATTTTCTAAATAATTTAATTTTATCAATTAAATTAATATAAAATATCAAATTATTTTCATTCAATTTTGTTTAGGAAAATAGGTTTATAATTTTCTAACAATTGATTTGGCAAGATTGAATTTTTAATTTTTAGTTTCATAAAATAATACAACTAATTTTTCATTAAAATTAAAATAAGATAACTTATTTTATATATTAATTTAATAGTTATTTACATTCAAATCAAATGACAATAATTTAGAGTTTATATTAATTTTAATTGATAAAATTGAATTAAAATAAAATATTTTAAAATATTTTAATTGAGGTAATTTTTTGTTAATTTATAGTATAAGATAAATAATTTTTTTGCTAATAATAATAAAGTAAGAGATTTTTTATAAATTTATAATAAAGTAGGTGATTTTTTCTTAAAATTTTTTTTTAGAGAATGATGAAGATCACAATACTTAATTTAACGCCAAGGATTTTGGTTTAATAATTTCTAAAAATAAATTTTTCGATAAAAGCATGAGCTTTATTCAAATTAGAGCAACGTTAATTCATAGACAATTCGGTGCTAATTAAAGAAATTATGATTTAACAAGTATTGTAGTAGTAGTAGATTATGAAATGGACAACAATGCCTGAAATTTATATCATGAATTTTGCTGCGATAAAATAATAAAAATGCAAATTACAAGAATATTTGCTTAAAAAGGATTGATGAATATTAAAATTAAAAAATTGAGGTCTTTTTATTCAAAAATATTTTTATTTTCTGCAAACATTGATAATACAAGGCACTCTCATAATCCACAAAAGACAAGGTGCAATATTAAAAAATCGCTGCTTTTTGATGAGTCAAGGAACCCAGCTGGTGCAACAATGGACACCAATAACTAAGATTCCATGTGAATCCAATCTGGCACCCGACCCATTTTCGTTTGGATCCATTAAGAGCCCGACCGAACTCAAACCCGAAAACCCGCTCCATCAGCCTTGGCCGAGCTCTCCGCCTTCTCCCACCCGTGAAGCCATCGCGACCTCCGGCCACCGCTTCGTTCCCGTCCCCGCCTCTCTCGCTCTCGCGGCATTGTAGATCGTCGGATCCCGCTCTCTGCTTTCCCTGCATTCTACGCCGTAGCCTCGGATCGGAGCCGTGCGAGGGGTCTGGGCCGCTATTGATTCCCTGAGTTCGATCGGTTTCTCGGGTTTCAACGATGTCGCGGCATGCTGCCACCGCCCATTTCCACAAATCAAAGACTCTCGATAACAAATACGTGAGATTTGGTTCCTTTTTCGTTTGCATTTTCCGTTTTGCTGCGTTTTTTTGGTGAATTTTGCATGTTATTGTGGATGGTGTGGTTGAGATGTAGATGCTTGGAGATGAGATTGGGAAGGGAGCGTATGGGCGAGTGTACAAGGGCCTGGACCTGGAGAACGGGGACTTTGTGGCGATCAAGCAGGTATCGCTGGAGAACATCCGTCAGGAGGATCTCAACATCATTATGGTTCGCATTTCCTCCCCCTGGTCTTTTTTTGTCGAGCATGAATAGTTTCTTGTTTTGTTGTTCTGATTCAAGGAAGTATTTCGAGGCCATTACATTGTTCCATATTTGCATGAGTTTCAGAGAAGTAAATTTTCAGTTCTGGTCCGTGGACACTGCTATTGCCTGACTGCTCTGTAAACATTGAATCTGAGATTTAGGGGATTACTCAGTCACTAGTGTTCGGAGTTGTTTTAAGATTTTTGCTCTAAACTCTGTTTTAGCACTCTCGAGATGCTTGGATATTTGTTGTCTCATATTTTGCAAAACTTGGTTTCTGGTTATCTAGTTTCCAAATGACAGATTTTAGCCTCAAAAGAAGGATATTGTCGTTCATTGCTTGGCTTGCTACATTTTAAAACGGTAAACCTATTGGATTACTTCCTCACGTGATACATAACTATTTAGCCTCACAATTACGACTGTATACTGTTTTTTACTTTCAAACCTTGTGTTTCTATTCATTTGCTCCTTTACATGATCTTCTTCCTCATTTGATCCTAGTTCTGTTCAAGATTGTCACGTGCCGTTATTACTACTTTATCGTAAACATTCAAGTGGTTCTGGTTTGACATGTTTCCTATTCTCAGCAATTTTGGTCATATCGAAAATGCCATATATAATATTTTTTCTGAAGTAGCACGCATTTAGCATTGCTGATTTTTTGGGTAATTTCAAATGTTTCTCATAATTTCCTTTTTTTTCTTTTGCAACAATTCTTCTGCGCTTGGAAATTCTCAGCAAGAAATTGATCTGCTAAAGGTATTTATCTTTATTTAGTCATGTTTCTGTAATGCCTATCTTTATTCATTTTCCTTCCTTTTCTGAGTTGTTGGTATTGAGTTCTCAGCCATAGTCAGCAGGACTGTGACAAGCCAGCGCCTTCTGGACTAGAAACTTCCTGCTTAGCCACAAAATTGCATGACAACAGGATTTTGAGTTGGGAATCTGCCTTTTGGGCTGGGGGAACCCCGATGAGAGGGAAAGCCATAAAGTATAAAATGGCTTCCGTCTAGGACTTGTCATGTCATTGATTGCGGAGAATTGAATTCCAGAAGTGGAGCATTGGCTTCTAAAATTTGAAATTCATGAAAGGAGAATTGAAAAATCAGATGGTTCAATGTCTCCCTTGCATACCTAGATGAAAATTGGGTTCAGTGATGGCAGATATGGTGGCCTTAGTCCAGGCCAAGCTTGGATTCACTCAAAATGAATAGGCATGCCCCACAGATCACGATAAAATGTGTCACATAAGCCAAACACAGGTCTAGACAGGCCGAGGCCTTGTCTGGATCTCTTGAAATGTGAACTATTGCAAACTATTTATCTCAATCCTTTGTGAAATGAGGGGACCTCCATTTCTTGAATATAGCATATCCACAAAGCATCTATGTAGGTGGAGATAGAGCTTAAGGCATCAAGTACATGATGCTTTATGGAACCACTATATTGTTTTTAAAGCAGGCCGTTCATTATTATTATAGGATTTTGATCACAATGGAAACTTTCCTCTGACTTTAAAAATCCTTTAATCATATAAAATAACTGATATTTTTGCTACACAAATCAAATTGGACCAACTTATATTGGATATACAACTTATGATGCAATGCGTGATTGTAGTTTGTACCTTTTTGTGAGAAAATATTTTAGTTCTGGTTATGATGAAGGTGTTTGTTTTTGGTGCAGAATTTGAACCGCAAAAACATTGTAAAGTATCTTGGATCATTAAAGACAAGGACCCACCTCCATATCATTCTTGAGTACCTGAACCTTCAATATGTGCCATCTTTTTTCGATTTATCTCCTGAAAATAAACTTTTATCTTGCTTTCTGTTATTTCATTTTCTTTATGTTTGGTTTGAAAAAGATATTTTTGATCCATGATACATGGATGTTGTCTATTTGAATTTCATTTAGGTACGCTGAAAATGGTTCACTTGCTAACATTATCAAACCAAACAAGTTTGGGCCCTTCCCTGAGTCCTTGGTGGCTGTTTACATAGCCCAGGTTTGTTGACACTAAAGAGTTCTATTCATGTATTTAATTTTTTCTCTCTCTCACTCCTTCTGCATCTGTGTTTAGTTTGGATAACAAGAATATGTAATTCATGATGAGTAGGTTCTGGAAGGTTTAGTCTATTTACATGACCAAGGTGTGATTCACCGTGATATTAAGGGTGCAAATATTTTGACCACCAAAGAGATAATAACTCATCTTACACATGCCGTTTTGTTCTTACGTTGATTGTTTTTTTTTTTCTGACAATCAGTTACGTCATTGTTGTGTTCTCTTCTTTGACAATAAGCGTGATCTTGTGCATCATATTCATTGATAATTATCATTTTAGGGTCTTGTTAAGCTTGCTGACTTTGGAGTTGCAATGAAACTAAATGAAGCAGATCTTAACACACATTCAGTGGTTGGAACACCATACTGGATGGCCCCGGAGGTATCATGTTTATTATCCTAACTTTTCTCATAATTAGGATGTAGTTTTTTGGTACAGTAATGGGCATTCCAGATAACTCTAATCAGATCCTTGGAAGAGACTATTTACCATTGAAGGATATTTCAAACTGTACATGTTGAATGGAAATCTTTGCTTTTATTTTAATTTGTTCCAATTTTCTTATAGACCACCGCAATCAGTGCAAGTAAATAGGCATGTGCCTTTCTTACTCATTTTCTGTGAAAATTTAAGTTAGACCTCATGCTATCTGGAAGATTGGAAGAAAAGCTATTACTAAAAAAAAGATCAGAAGAAAGGCAATTTTCTACTGCAGGGAGGTCAAACCATAGTGGATTACTAATTAGTGTTTCATATCAAAGAGGAAAAACAGAAGAATTAATCATTCAAGTTTACATATCTGTGATAGGAAGGTGTCCCTTTTCTTCTGATGCTACTTGATATCAGGGAGTTTTGAGTAATGATGTTTGAGCAAGCAGTCCTGTATTTGCAAAATGATACTAAGACTGGGGAGTCTGTATAAGCTATCCCAGAGCACAAACCAAAGTTGGTGATTCGCAAGTTCTGAAGGCATATATGCCACTGAATATATGCTTGTCAGTAGTAGAGTAAATCTGGGACTTTATGATATGAATATGTAATTAACAGCATATTTTTTTGTTTTGATTTGACAGCATGTATTATGTATGCTTAATTATGCTGTTTGATCTCCTCTTGTGATGGAATCATCCAACTAATTAGCAATGGAAATACCAGATTTGCTCAAAGAAAAAAAAGTTGGTGATGAGCCAATGTGGTTTTCTTATTAATCAATATTAGGAACTTAAATAATGATTTTTTAGTTTGATCAGATCTCAGATAAGTATAATCACTTCCAAATTATGAGTCATTCTTCCGAAAAAGGTCACATCAATATGACATGAAAAAGCTGCCACTTCTTCCCTCTCAACCATTCCCTCAAACAGTTAGAAGCTACAGTGGTGTGGTTCATCATCTTGGATCCTTTATTTTTCGTAATTCATCTTCCATTTTTAAATTTCCATTACTATAAGACATTCAGATTAGTATAGGGAGATTAGTCATTCTTTAGATTAGATGTTTTAGAGGGCTATGTGTTTAGAAACAAGGTCAATGCATTGTGGTGTTACTATTCAGAGTAAAGTTGCATGGATTTGTCATAGAATGCTAGATGCATGCATTGAATTGTTAGAATAAAGCTGCATGCAGCCAATTGAAGTGTATACAGGTGAAGACTAAAATTCCGTTATATGGTTATAAGAGATGAACGATATGTAATTGATGGTCAATTATGTAAATGAAAAAGTTATCTAATGAATGACAATGGTAATGAACAATGAAATGACAGATTTTGTTTGTGAGAGACTGAAGATTTTGTTTTAGGTGTAACAGTATATGTTGAGATATTTACACATGTAAGAGATATTGCTTAAAATGGCAACTGGAAGCATATCAGGTGCTAGATCAAGGTGGTTAATTGAGCTTGTGGTGGACAAACTAATAGCATATTGATAACATGGTCTTAGGATGGCTATCTGCAGTCTTTTATGCGGAGGCTGGATTGATGCAGATAGGGTCATATATCATTGGTTGCCAATTAATTGTAAAGAGTAATTATTCTTTAACTTTTGCATAATTTTCAAATGTTAAGCTGATTTGGAATGAAAAGAATTGGAAAGAGATTTTCTTTAAGTTCTCATAACTGTGTTTTGGGGAGTGAATATATGCTAACATGCATAGGAGTTTGGTGGTTCTTCTGTCAAGCACATTTAATTTTTATTATTTTCTTCAAAATATGTACTTTATGTTAATCCTTCATGGTGGTTTCTTTGATCAAGTTTTACTACATGTGCTAAGTTTGCATTCTCAGGTTATTGAAATGTCTGGTGTTTCTGCTGCATCAGACATTTGGAGTGTTGGTTGCACTGTCATCGAGCTACTTACATGTGTTCCACCATATTATGGTCTTCAAACTATGCCTGCACTTTATCGGATTGTTCAGGTTTTTTTATCAACTAATTATGGATTTGTTTTTTATTTTCGTTTCTTTTTTTAATGTTTGTTTTCTTGTCAGTACACACAAGACACAAATTTATTCAGTGAGAAGTGAGCTGATTTGAGTTATAAAACTTTCTATTTGATGTCATTTTTATGAAGTAATATATATCTCAGCATGCATTTTGTATGGTATTCAACGGATTTGTAAGTGTGTCGCTTGAAAAGGTTTATTTGGTGGTATTTTCTTAACCTTGTTTAATTTGGTATATAAGGTCAAGTTGTTGTGAGAGTTGCATGACTAGATTATTGTGAATTTACTGCCTTAAGCTGAGTAAAATTTCATCCATCTTATTGATAGAAATGTTTTCACGTAATGGATGACGAACAAGGATAGGAAATTAAAGAACTTTTTCTATGATTGGTAACAAGGAATTTATGTCAATAATCAATGACAAGTTCCACCAGAAAAAATCCATGGTGATGAAAGGATTTTTTTTAATTTTTTTTCCCTTGAAAGAAGTCCTTTTTGCCATCAGACTGTTTTTTCACTATTTTATTTTGTTGATTCATTCCCAGTTTCGTTTCTAACCCAAATTTGATGACATTCCCTTCAAGAAATTAAACCCAAATTTCGAAAAGATGATTTGTTTAAGCTGCCTTCACAAACCATTTCATATTGCATTTAATATGTGTTGCATATCAATTTTTTTCTTCAAGTAGTGGTTCCCTAGGTTTGCCAAGTGCCAGAAATGGGTAGAATGTCACAATTACTTATGTTTGCCTGGTGTTCCCTTATTTTGATATAATGTCAATACTGTGAGTTCCAATATTATCCTTTGATTCAAGACTCACGAGTAAAAGTGATATAAAACTATATAAAATAAATTTACATATTTCAGGATTCGAAAACTCAATTGACATAATTCTGAAATCATTTATTGCGAATCTGAGTTGATCCACCTTGAGTTCATGTTATTTTTTGATGGGAAAGAATTGAAAAGGAGACTAATTTTTATTCTTTTTGCAAAATCCCCCTCGAGTGTTATATACATTATAAACAAGGACAATATATCTACAAAAAGGTCCAATAATCAAATAATCTTAATACATCAATTCAAATCCCTTTTTTTAATTGGATTGAAGTCTAAAAATTTATCTTTCTTTAATTAAACAGTTACTTACCATATTTTTAAATTATTTGATCTGAATTGCACAATTAAATTCATTTAAAATCAAATTAGTAAACAGTCTATAAGGCCATCGGACTAGCAAATACTTGTTATTCAGGCAATTGATAAATTCACTCAAAGAGGCAGACTTTGGTTAAATTTATGGCTGATTAGGACAGTTGAAAGAAACCAAGAACTTGTGAAGTCATATAATCTAACACGAAGACTGGATCTGTTTGGAGAGTTTCAAAAATTTAATGGGCTGAGATATTCAAAAATGAATTTGCAATTGATGGTTTTCATCTATCATAGAAGTTGACACTCTGCTTACTACCTTTTGTCCATCTGTCATGGTTGTAGGTTTCAGCATTTACATTCTTCTTGGCATTTCTATTTAAATGTGGACCTTTTGTGCTGGTTTTCATTCTTGATTTTCCAATTCAGGCAATGCATTTGGTTCAATGTGAAATTTGGTTATGTTCACCTGTCTTTGGGATTATTTCTCTCTGAATTATTAAGGTTCATGTGATCTTCCAGGACTTGCATCCTCCTATACCTGATGGTTTAATACCTGATGGTTTATCACCTGATATCACTGATTTCCTGTGCCAATGTTTTCAGAAGGTAAAGAGATAGATTACCATGTGGGCTAAAAATGTATTTTGTCATTTGCTCTTCTTTTTAGAAAACTGAGCTGATATGAAGGAACATGTTTAGGATGCAATGCAAAGACCAGATGCAAAAACATTACTCTTGCACCCTTGGATTCAAAACTCAAGATGTGCTCTGCAGTCCTCTCTCCGGAAAACAGGTGGATCATTAAGGTAATTATCAGTAACTGTATTTATGAGCTGATTGGAGATAACTCTATCATCTTTTTCACCAATTCCATGTGTATTCATGCTCTATATGTGATAATTTGTACATAAAGCATTTTCTTATGCATGCTATCCTCTTTTCTGACTTACAGTCAATGATTTGCAATGTCCATAGACCATCATGTGTTGCTAAATGACATAGTTTTGTTAACCCATAAAATACTTTCCATCTCCTTTACCATGGTACCTTTCCTTTTCCTACCTTTTATTTTTGCTAAATATTTCTTATTGTCTTTTCATATTGTCGTGATACATATACTTCTCCCAATTTTGCCTTTTTCTTTTCACTCAAACTTTTTTCTCCTTCTCCATTTAATTTACTATCTTGACTCAACCAAAAGAAGAGAAAGAAGTAAATAAAGAGAACATGGTTTTCTTTTTATGTGTATAATGCCACCTTATCTCGATTGCTACTTTTCCTGTACAAGTGATTGATTTACTGTTTTATCTCTTTGCATTTTGTGCTTGCTCTGCTTCAGCTTCTTTGTTGTATCACAGATAGCTTGACAGATATTTCTATGTGCATGTTTTGATTGTATTCATATTGCTAGAGCAAGGATCTATGGGGGCCTTGTAGATTAGAAAATGAATAGCTTAAATTTGTTTCAGGACCATTGATGACGATGCTACTGTGGCTGATGATAACTCCACTGGGGATGAACCAACTGGTAATGAAAGCCCATTACAAAGAGAAAAAAGGAAGAGTGATACTGCTGATACTGACCAAGTAAGTTAGCCTATCACCAATACTGGGTTTTTTCTTGCACTTATGCTAGCTAGAAAAACACTACACTGCAGTAGTACTGGTCATTTATCAGTTATTATACTTGGTGTTATTCAAGCACTTGTGCCTGTTTACAGAATGAAGCATACATGCCAATTTGATGTATTTTGCAGTGTGGCATGAATCTTATATTTTTTCAATCTATTGTACACCAGGATGGATCAAATGAGAAATCAGTGGCTTCCAATTCAATGAATAGAAATGGGTCAGAAGAGGATCCGAGCGAGAAGTTTAATGGTTCTTGTCCAATGCATGGAGACAATATAAAAGAAGATACACTTTCTGCTAAAGATCCTACATTGTATTTTCACGAAAAGCCATCAATAAGATCTTTTTCTTCCAGGAAGGCAGCTGTTACCAATCTGCTAGATGCTGATATGCCATTTCAGGATGAGGCCATGGTAAATGGGTCAGTGAACTTTACCAAGTCCAGAAGAGAAAAGGCTCTGAATATTGAAGCTGATGGAAGCTCTAGCCTAAATGAACACTTATTTTCCTTTGGAGCTGGAATGCCAAAAGTTAGCTCTCCAAAGGTGATACTTATTTTGTTACACATTGATCTTCATAGTACATGCTTAGGAAATACTTCTATTGCAACGATGGTAAATAATGTGCACTATCATAATTTGTATGTTTCTATTCCACTTGTATGATGAATTTTTTTAAGTGATTCTAATTTTATTCACAATGAATTACAGGTTGTTGAGCCAGCAGTAGTTGCTGGAGGTCAGGATCTTAGTATATTTAGTGACACACCAAGGGATGCCTCCCTTGATGACTTATTTCAACAGCTAGATAAGGTTCAAGGGGATCAAGTTGCTGAAGCCTCAAACTCCGTTGTGGACCAAGGAAGTTCGGTGCTCCTAGACAGTGTGCAAAATGATTTGGCCAGAACTCTCAAAGCTAGAATGGTACAGAAACAAATGGAAAATGATTCAGGTCAAAAAAATGGCGGAAAACTTCTGGAGATTGTTATGGGTGTTCTTCGGGAAGATGGCATTGATCTTGATGGTTCAGTATGTGTTCTCGCTAGCCAGTAATGCTGGTTTAGCTTAGTATGTTTAGGTGTCTGTTAAATTTGAGATGATTAATTATTCTAATGTTGGACAGGTCTTTGATGAAAATCTACCTGCAGACACCCTTTTCCCATTACAGGTGCTCACTTCTTATCTAGCAAATAATTGCTTAATGTAAAACATATTGCTGTATTTTTATGTTGTATATTTGATATATCTAGCTTCTTATCAATTGGACGTACATGAGTATCTTTTATTTTTATGAATTATTCTAAGCTTGTAGTTTCATAATTTGTTGGCATCATCTTGCAAACCATGCCGATGGGATTTTAGGGTCAGCTATGTACACCGTTTTTGAGTTGGAAAGCCTTCGTGTTAAGAGGTGAATCTATTTTCAAGAGTAGTTAGCCTCTGTCAATCCACTGGAGTTGGTGTTGCATTCATTGTTAAACTCTGGGTAGACAGTGGAGCTTATTGACAACATCAAAAAGCTTGTTAGCTTGTTGATTAAGTGCCTTCTGGATCTGTAGTGGAAGTTCATGAAGCAGTTTGTGCTCTTAAATTATCTGAAATTATGAATGAAAGTATGCTATGCTGGCGCCTGTATGCAATTGTTTTTATTTTTTCTAGAATTTGTTTATGGAATCTAGTTGAGATGAAACCAAACCTTTTATGGACCACAAACAGATCATATGATTCATTTAATGAAGTTCCTTGTGAAAGAATATGCTGTTCCTGCAGAAATTTAACCCGATAAACAACTAAGGTTTATAATTTTCTACTAAAAGTGTATTTATTTGCTTACTATATTGCATCAACTTGCTTAATGATGCAATTTTTTCTTGTTTACTCTTTTTAGCCTGTAGAATTCAGAAAGTTGGTTGGACTATTGAAGCCAGGGGAGCCTGAGGATAGAATTTTATCTGCCTGTCAGAAGCTTATTACATTCTTTAGCCAACGCCCTGAGCAAAAGTATGTGTTCATGTCCCAGCATGGTTTTCTTCCACTGATGGACCTCCTTGAAGTTCCTAAAACCCATGTATGTTTTATATTTTGGATATGTTTTTTTTATATTGCTTTGGCATCGATCATATTGGTTATTTGGATGGAAGCCAAGGCTCTCAGAAATTCTTGGTAGACATATGACAGTTGGTGATTGCATACTGGCTACTATTATGCAGAAGCCATGAGCTATGGTGAATAGCCATAGCAACATCCATACATGGGATATGCCATAATTTGCTATTTATTATAGGGAGAAATTCATAACCAGCAAGACACATTTTAGGCAAATAAAAATATAAAAAACTGCTTTGAAGAAATGACTGTCTTTCTAAAGTATCTAGGATGTAGTTTTGGAGCTTGAGAGATCCTTGAAAGGATTCAATTGAAGAATTTACAGAACTATTGATTGTTTCACTGTTCAATGACAGACTTAAAACTTTTGAAAAAAGAGATAGTTACATGTAACTGTTGAAATTTTTGAGAAAGATAAAAGATATAAGAAAGTAAAATAGAGTATACAATTCTTTTCTCTAAGTACAGAGACCCTCATATACATATATATATAGGCCCGGCCTCACAATTCTAGTTGGACTAGAACTCCAACTCTGTCACCTAATGGAACCTGACAGCTAATAGGAATAAATCCATTAATAGACTCAGACTTCTAACAGAATTTGGGCCTTGTATCAATAATCCTAACACAACCTGGCCTAGTATTCTAAATGCTAAATACACTTTAAAAATAACTTTCTGGAGTTGTGTAATAGAAATTGTCATAATCACATATGAGTTCAAAGATATTTTCCTAGTCTTCGTTACATACCCAAGCTTATGATTCCGAAGGCTTAATGTTGTTGTAGTAGTATAAAAATGTCTGGCAAATATATTTCTTCATTGATGGACCACATGGCAGCTGATATCTTGGAGTCATTTTGGGGCACTGACATTTTAATGACGAGGCATTGTTTTTTAAATTGGGTAAGCTCAGTTTGGCGGTCTCTATGAGTGTATTGCCATATTGGACTGCCTTTATGCAAAAGTTGTGGCAGTTGGGGATCCAAACTGGAAACAGAGGACTTACTGGCTACAATAACAATTTTTTAAGGGTTGGGAACAATTGTCAGGGGAAGCATTATGGACTTTCATGTATGGACCGAAATTATTGTGCAAGTCATGATGCATATTGTGATTTATTTTTTCAATTTGAAATTTTAAGGTGTGATGGCCTTAATGTTGTCTCTCTGCAGGTTATATGTTCTGTCCTACAAGTTATCAATTAGATCACGAAAGACAACCCTGGCTTTCTAGAAAATGCTAGTCTGATTGGCCTTGTGAGAACACTTTTATTTTCTTTCATATCTAATAACATACACTTGAACTAATTACTTTTGATGGGCTATCAGTTTGACTGAAATGCAAAACCACAGATTCCTGTAGTCATGATATTTGCAGTGGCTGATTGTCCTCGAGAAGTTCGTATGCAAGCAGCTTGCTTTATTCAACAGCTTTGTCAGTCAAGGTTTGAATTCTAGGACAAAATTTCTATTGAATTATCATGATATGTTTTATTATTTAAGGAAATCTTCTGAACAACTTCTTTCATCCAGTGCACTGACTTTACAAATGTTCATTGCCTGCTGCGGAATACCTGTTTTGGTTGGCTTTCTTGAGGCTGATTATGCAAAGTATATGTCTGTAACTCTCTTCTGCTGATTTCTGTAGTTTATTCTCTTATCGTGTTGCGTAATTCATTGCCTAGCCCAACTATTGAATTTCCTTTAATCATTAGGGAAATGGTACATCTTGCTATAGATGGCATGTGGCATGTCTTAAAACTTCAGCACTCAACTTCTACAAATGACTTTTGTCGAATCGCTGCACAGAATGGCATACTCATTAGACTTGTCAACACCCTTCATAGCTTGAATGAGGCCACACAACTGGCTTCCATTTCTAGTGCTGGTGTCTCCCTTCCACTTAATGCTTCTGTTCCACAACCAAGATCTGGTCCATTGGATCCTTCCAGTTATTCTGCTGTCATGCAATTTGAAGCACCACCTTCCAACTTTGGTCGACTTGACCCTACTAGGCTAAGAGTTGAAAAGCCTTTGTCAGCTGTCAATCTAGAATTAATACCAACTTCAGCTTCCCACCTGCAAAGACCAGATGTAAACCTATCGGAACACAACCAGTATTCTGAAGAAATAGATAAACCTCACCAAAGCCATGCTAACCTGGAAGCTTTAGTACCTCCCAAGCATCTTGAAGCTGCAAATGAAAATATTGGGCATTTGATGAACAGAAGTTCTGCAGCTCCAGCACTAAAGGAGCAAGAACATGTGGGAATGTGGAAACCCAATTCATCTCGACCAGATATCGATTTTATCAAGCAACAAAGAGCCACAAATCATGCTAGTAGAAATTCTACTGATGTGCCTCAAAAAAGTAAGGATTTTGGATCAAATGGAAACATTGTTTCTACTGGTGTAATGAGTTCTCAGAATGACCAAATTCGGCCTCTTCTTAGCTTGCTGGATAAGGAACCACCATCCCGACATGTCTCAAGACAACTTGATTATGTTTGCTACCTCTGTGGCTTGGGAAAACATGAAAGCATCTTGCCCCTTTTACATGCTACAACTGACAAAAAAAATAATGGGGAGCTTGATTTTCTGATGGCATAATTTGCAGGTAAAAATTGTCTGCCAGAGAGTTCAAATTTTGATTTCACATCAAGGTGCATTTGTTTTTCTGGCTATTTGTGGTCTACTAGAGAATTTGACTTGCGAATTTTGATACACTAATCTTGGTTTATTAGGGACAGCTATATCATTGTTTGACGATGACTATATATGTTGCTCTGAAGGGTGTTTATGGTACAATAAGCAATTTGATTTGGAATTTTTTTCTCCTATTTTTCGAACTGGGACAAAAGATACTGTGCTGGAACTGGTACCAGGTTTATAAAGAGAACCAGAAAGCCTTTTCAGTTCTTGACCTATCTAAACTACTGAAGGTCCATTTGGATTGTGATCATTGTCTAATTATCATGATTTGTGATTAAAGTGATTAGTGAGTCATGATGGGATGTTAACTACGTGGTATTCCTAAATTTGTATGGTTGTGTTTTAGATAGGATGGAATTTGGTAATAGAATATTTTATTGTTGTTCAGGTGAGTACGCGATGATTAGCATGATCACATGCTCATCTTCAATCTACTGACAATCCAAATGGGCCCTAAAAAAAGCTGATTAACCACTTTGTCTTGGTCCATAATAGTTCCAAGTGTAGAATTACAATCACAACAATTAAATACTCAATTAAATTTATGGAAGAGGAATAAAGCAACTATAAACATCAGTGGTTCAAGCCTTTCTCCATGGTGCAACAGGAAAAGCTAAAACTTGAAAGAGGACTTCTTTGTGAAAATGTTGGAACTTGAAAACCAAAGTATATACTGTGGGTGTAAAATTAGGCCCTCTCTGGATGATTTGGAAAAAATTCCAATGGAAAATTTTTCCATAGGAATTTAGGGTTGGCATGCAAGCCCAATTCCTATGGCAATTCCTATGAATGGGAATCACATGATTCCCATGGAAATTTGCTCAAGATGTGGTGACAAACACCCCTTAGGAAATATTTCCCGCATATGAAATAAATCTTTTGAACCCCCCAAAATCCTATTGAATTTGGAGATATTGAAAAAAGGCCTCTAGTTGGACATTGGGAACAAGTTGCATTAGTTGAGGTCAGAGAAGTGAGAAATTCAACTAGATAATATGAAGTGTATGCAATTATGAACAACCGAGTCTTTGGTGGAAGATATGACTTCATTCATTGGACATGAATGCTCAAGAATATTCTATTTTGGTTTCTATCCTACTCATCATCTATCCTATTATTCTACTGATTTAAGTGTGTTGCCGTTAGGAATTACTTTTTCCTGATTTCTTCACATTAATTTGCATCATTTTCATTTTTTGGCTTTTAAACCTGTATTTCATATGGTCCTATTTTTCATTTAATATGGCAAATATCCTATATTTTCTGCAGAGGTCTCCAAGCATGGACAGGGAAATGGAAACCTTGATGCCAACATGAAATATCCAAATCGAACAGCAAGCAAAAGGAATTTGCCTCCGTGTATTGATTCAACAAATAATATTGATGGAGCTTCAACATCTGGAGTTGCATCTCAGACTGCTTCTGGTGTGCTATCTGGTTCTGGTGTTCTGAATGCAAGACCAGGGAGCACAACATCTTCTGGTTTATTAGCACAAATGGTATCCTCCTCATTAAATGCTGATGTGGCAAGAGAATACCTAGAAAAAGTCGCCGATCTGTTACGGGAGTTTGCACAAACTGATACAATTGTGAAGTCATACATGTGTAGCCAAAGCTTACTCAGTCGTCTCTTCCAAATGTTCAATAAGATTGAATCTCCTATTCTTTTGAAGGTCTGTTTGATTATGAACTTGTCCAAGTCAAATTTCTTCCTCTTTATAGCACCAACTACTTACAGTGGCTTAATTTTCTCCTGAGTAGATACTGAAGTGCATCAATCATCTGTCGACTGACCCAAACTGTTTGGAAAATCTTCAACATGCTGATGCAATCAAATATTTGATTCCAAATCTTGAGCTTCGTGAGGGACTCTTTGTCTCCCAGATTCACTGTGAAGTGAGTGCTATTAATTGGTTTTATTATTGTTCTCAAGTATCTCAAATTACACAATTATACAGTCTTTTTTTCTCTCTCTAGGAGGCAACCACCTTTTTCTTTTTTTGCTATTTGTGTGATTTTCATTTTTCTACCTGGTAATTATTGCTATTTTGGTGTGGAATCAACTGCACTAATGCAAACATGTAGTCTATGCCCAGTCACAGATTCAGAATTGGGAAATAATTTGGTGAGATGGAAAACTTTGAACTAGTTCAGAAATAATTGAATATTGAATTGTATTGAAAATTTAAAATATTCTCTTAATTTTATGTTTACGCTTGTTCCCAATATTGTCTGCATTAACTTGAATCCTCATACATCTGTACTGGGCTTACTGGCTCATCCTAAGTTCTGTAAATGGCTGTGTTTCTTGGAATTCTCTGGTGCCTTAGTCTTTGTGCAGTCCCATAATAGCGCTGAAACTCGAACTTGGGGGACTACTGTGCAACATGGTTAGCATTGAACTGTTTTTATGTCTTCACTTGGGCTTTTCTAGTTGCTTGGCCAGAAAGCTGGATGTGCCTATCAAGGCCTCTCATTCTAGGAGGACTCCAGTCAGACAAACAAGCTTTTGCCCCTAAGATGGAAGTTGTGCAGATGTTCTGTTTACAGGATTGTTAGGAGTTGCGGATAAATAATGTGTTGTCATTGATGCATGGTTTATTTGTTGCCACATGTTAGCAAAGTTTCTCAATTATCCAATGCACATTAGTGTGTTTTAGTCATGTATTGTGCATGCATCTCTTATAATGATAAATGGTACTCAAGCTGCTTTTTTCTGCAGGCCACATGATGATAAATAGCACTTAGATAAGGTTTTGCTTTGGCTGTTGCAATGGAGTAAGACTAAACTAGGCATAAATTTTGTGTTCATAGAGCAGGACTATGGCACTTCTGTTGATGACTCCAGTAAAAGCTGTGTTCACGAGTTTATAATAGCATTTACAAGTTGGGGCAAGTCTGTCTTCATCTGTCTATCTGAAAACATGAAATAAAAATAAAGCAAAAAAATGACAAGATCCATCTTAATCTTTCTTCTGGAGAGCCTGGTGCACTGTTTTCTGTTCTATGATCTAAAGAGTGAAGGCAAGGAACAAATTTTTATAATAACCTTGGAGTTTGGCTGAAAGAATGTTTAGCTAACCGACTCAATAACTTGGCTGCACAAGCATGAAGATAGGAATCCTTCAGGCTTTAGGACTAGAATTCGGGGTGGCAAAAACTCTGTAAGCTGCCGGCCAAAAATCATCTACATGTGCTGGGAATACAAAATGTGATTATGTACTTGTGTCATTTTTTATTAGTCTAAATTATTTGTTGCAGAGCCAGATTGCTGGTTTTTGGGGGTATTGGTTGGCTAACATTTTTGT
Source organism: Trichopus zeylanicus subsp. travancoricus (assembly GCA_005019695.1). Taxonomy (NCBI): domain Eukaryota; kingdom Viridiplantae; phylum Streptophyta; class Magnoliopsida; order Dioscoreales; family Dioscoreaceae; genus Trichopus; species Trichopus zeylanicus. Next base: position 22,137 of record RXID01014769.1, on the reverse strand, counting down.
ACCAGCAATTCCTGATGATCATGTCCACCTAAATGCTGCTTTGTTCTTAAAGGTCCTCAATGCACTATTCAACCTTTGCAAGATCAACAAGAGGAGACAGGAACAAGCAGCAGAAAATGGAATCATTCCACACTTGATGATTTTTATAGTCTGATTCACCACTGAAGGTTGTTGCACTTCCTCTGCTTTGTGATATGGCTCATGCATCTCGCAACTCAAGGAACAGCTAAGGGCCCATGGAGGATTGGATGTGTACTTGAACTTGTTGGAGGATGAGGCTTGGGCAGGGACGGCTTTAGATTCCATTGCAGTATGCTTGGCCCATGACAATGACCACAGAAAAGTAGAACAAGCATTGTTAAAGAAGGAAGCCATCCGGAAATTAGTGAACTTCTTCCAGAACTGCCCAGAGCAATACTTTGTGCACATATTGGAGCCTTTGTTGAAAATAATTACGTAAGTGCAATGCCCATACCAAGTCAACCATATTTCTTATCACAATCAAACACCACATTTAAGTCCTTTTTTTCCCCTGAAGACTTGATATTTCACGTCATTTTTCATCCTGTTTGATATGACTGGGTTGCTTGATCACTTCAAAATGCAGGAAATCATCCCGAATAAATACTGCAATGGCAATAAGTGGTCTGACAACATTGCTCATTGCAAGACTCGACCATCAAGATGCAATTGCCCGTTGTAATCTGCTCAAACTCATAAAGGTTTGTCAAAAATGGTTAGGCGCATCATACAATTTTTATGGCTTTTCTCTTGAGAAATATTTTTGTGATTATCATTACTCTAGCTAATTGTAACTTCCTAATCCGTTCTTCTATAGGCCGTGTATGAACACCACCCTCGGCCAAAACAACTCATTGTGGGGAACGACCTTCCACAGAAACTTCAGAATTTGATGGAAGAACGGAGAGATGGACAACGCTCGGGAGGACAAGTCTTTGTCAAGCAAATGGCAACTGCTTTACTCAAAGCTCTTCATATAAACACCGTATTGTAGTCCACGTCGTTTTATGTCAGCCCATGTTGTAATTTACTCCCTTGATTATTGTAACTAGTGTCCTTTCTGTCTCTTGTATATTTCTTCTTTTGTTGTCCTTTCTTTAGCTGTCACTTATGAGGAAGAATATGCATAGAAGCCCCTGCCTTTCATTTTTCCTACGGAAACTTGCAGTTCCTGCAGCTAAGAAATCACCATGTGCTGTTTTTGGCTCGTATGAAACTGTATATTTTGTTCATATATTAGTAGAGCGCTCTGGGTTAGTCGTTTCTTGTCCAATTTCCTACACATTTTTTTTGGGCTTTATTTCCAACTGCTTTTTTACTTCCGTCGCTTGGCGCTTTGTGTTCAGTTCAAGAACCTTTATCAATTTCAGGTGAAGATCAAATGATTTGATTTTGCAGGAATTCCAAATTTCAGTGTTGAAAATTCGGAGGAAAATGAAAAATATGCTATAAACCTTTTTTTGTTAAAAAAGCCCAACGAATTAAACCCAGAATAATATAAGAGTATTCATGTTGAATTTTCACTAAAGTTTTGAAATGCCTAAAAATTTAAAGTTATACTTTTGCCAATAGATAGAAGGGTAACAATTAACAAATGGCAATGGCCATCCACTCAAAAAAAACTAAAAAATAGCAACGAGCTCCGGCCTAAAAGTTGGCCCAGGCCCAACCATGCTACGTTGTACTGTACATGCTACCAGTCACAAACTATAGAAATTGGCGAATATACCCTCAGTTTTAACCGACCTACTCAGCAATGAAAAGTTCCAGCATTTTTTTAAATTCAAATCGTCGCACTCCCGCGCCTATAAATACCAACGCGCCGACTCACAGATCTGATGGGGCTCTCGTCGTCTCGCTCGCTCTTCTCCTCGACGCCTCAGATGGGAAGGGCGCCGGCGAGAGAGAGGAAGGAGGCGGAGGAGACCCGGAAGAGAGCAAGGCGGGGCGATGGAGGAGAGCCGCAGTATTCGACGAACGAGAGGGAGAGAAGGGTCGCGGCGCCAGTTCCAACGCGGCGGGAGAGGACCGGCGGGGTAGCAGTCCCCAAGGTTGCGGCGGAGGGCAGGGCGCGCCGCATCGCCTCCTGCGCATCGCCTTTCCCCATGGCCGCCTGCTTTCTCGCTCCTCACTCCACTTTCAATTGGTACTTCTTCTTGCTCTGTTTCTGTGATCAGTGACTCCGTTGAGATCTGGTTCTGCATGAAATGCTGATTTTGATCCTATTGGTTGGCGAATCTCTAGTTTGATGAGTTTCTGGCACTTTTCTCTGTTTTGAATGCTATGAAATGGAGATCGGAGATCCAGATCTGAGATCAATGCAGTGTTTGTGAGAATTAATGGACCTCTTTTGTTAGAATTCGAGCAGATCTGTTGTTTAGGATGCGAGATAGCTTCGGATTGGAATTTATTATCTGGAAATGCGTGAAATTTTCGATCTAATTGCTTTAGTGGATCGAACGTTGCAGAGAGAAATCCTTATTAAAATTTCAAATTCTGCGTCTATTTGAACTGGTTTACGAGAACTTGATTCTGCTGATCTATCCGGTTCTCTGGTGCTCTTTAGATCTAGAACTCAGTTTTGAATTTAGCCATCGTTTCCCCCCATTTTTTTTCCCCATCTGAATCACTGATTTGGTCGATCTCGCCCTTCGATCATTCCAGAAGCTGCAAGAAAGCGAATGATCCTTTCTTATAGTTTATTTCCCTTCGAAATTGATGTAGCCGGATTTTCCTTCGTTCCTGTATTTTTTCGGACCATTTTGGAAATCACCTTAACTGAAAAAACAAGGTACGAGATGGACATGTGGACGGAGGTGGCGAAGTACTTGGACGGGAAGAACCTGGTAACTCTGAGCCTTGTCAGCCGCTGGTTTCGCCGTCTGATCATGGACGAGAGTATCTGGCGCCACGCCTTCCTCCGCGATCTCCAGGTCCCGCTCCTGCACCGCCCTTCTCCGTTCAAGTGGTCCCAACTCTACGTCTCGGCTTTTGGTAATCTCCCAATTTTCTCTGATTCTTCCACGAGTCATGCTTGTGCTCTAGATCATTTACACGTGTCCCTTCTTTGCTTTCAGATGGCAGCCACTCGTACTTGTTTCGCCAGCAAGAGAAGCATATCGGTGAGTGAAGTACACAGCTGGGAGGTTTTTGTTTAACGGACGGTTGTTAATGGTCTTCGTCATGCCCCGGTATCAGATTGGATGAGGATCGGCGCGTTCTTCTTCGAGTCACCTATTGCCGTGCTGACGGAGACCCTGCCGCCGCCGAGGAAGCTGCCTCAGCGGGGGCTGAGGCCGGACAAGGCCGTCAGAAACTCCGGCGCCTTCGTCTTACCCGACATCCGCACCGGGATCTGGATCGCCGGTAAATCTCCGCCGTCGAATTCCTGTTGTTAAGCTTTGGACTCAGAAGGCCCCATCGAATCCTGACCGTTGAACGGACGGTTTAGATCTACAGCTTGTCAGGTGCCCAGTGTGCGACCAAGACTCCTGTGAAGGTAAAAACTCTGTGCGGGAATTAGGATACACCTGCATGCGTGGACTGAAGTTACCGAATCTCGAGATGCCACGTAATACCATCTTTTGGTGCAGGAACGATGCAGGTACTGGACGCGCGCCATGCGGAGCTGTACCTGGAGGAGGGGTACCGTAACGGGAGCTGGGCCTACGTCGAGGTCGCTGCGCACAGGATCGAGAAGCACACCAGCGCCGCAACCGGCGGGATCTTCGACCTCGCCTACATCAACTCTCCCTGCACCGCCAGTACAGCCCACCACCCTCTCCTCTCTTACCGCGCATCACAAGATAGAATTTTCTTTATTTCTGTTGCCTTTGTGTGAAATAGAGGTAATGAATGTGAAGTCGTGGATGGGCAAAGACGAGAACTGGCAGCCCAAGGCCCGGGTCTGCCTGCATGCCGTCGCGGTCAACACCAACCTGCAGGCCAACGAAGGTAAGTTCCCGAAAATGCCCATCACCACTACTTGAGTTAGTCTTAAATCACATGTGCGAACAGGGATACACGTGAGATTCCACGTGATGCGGGGAGCGGATGGCGAGGTGGTGTCTATGAGAGTCTCGCAGCAACTCGTATAGTATCTGGTCATCTTATAGGAACATTTAAATACCACAGCTCTATATTTCCGTCTATTATTACTCTGATGGTTAGACTGAACCTCTGTTACATTTTTCTGCGTTAAATAATAAGAAATACAGGAATGATTTGATCGAGGTTTCAGACTAAGAAAAGCTAATATACTGGTCCGTCAATTTAACTGTCGTAGGAAGATCATTGTCTGTTTTTTCTTAATAGCATTCTTCTTCTTTTCTTTATTCAATTTTTGACGCCGCATTGCTGTCATACCTTACCATTATTCTGACTAGAATAACACGTGCTGTCATCTGTTGCCGGGTTTATTACGCTTTGGCAGCAGAAGCCTTCCAAAATACCGTTCCTTGCTATCATCGCATTAGTAATCAAAGATTCCGACCAGAGACTCCAGCCACATTTAACATGTGGTGCTGTAGAGCAGAAACGCAGAAAAAGGTCTGCTAATGGTATCCATTGAGTTTTTCCTTTAGTACTCAGACAAGCGTGCACTAATTCCGTCCACACTGGAATAAAATTCCTCCTATGTCATGCATTCATTCCTACACAGTAACGAATGTGAACTCTGAGATAGTCTTTCAGAGAACGTTTGACATGAGAAGATCTCGTTTTTAATCAGATTAATTAATCTCAATTTAAATTAATATTAAACTAGAGATATTATTTTAAAATGAAATCATTCTATTTTTTTATCTCAAACCAAGCGGCCTCCAGGTCCCTATAAATCGAAACTGAAAGTGTGCTCATAATAACAAGTTAGTACCCTTTCAGATTGGAATTAAGAATTCCCAATCCCAATCCAAACGGCACTTAGTGACAGTAGTACCTTTAGACCCTGTCTGGTTTCAAACTAGTAATGAGATTATTTCATTTCTTAATCCAACTAATAATCAAATAGTGTAAGTTAGTAGACTAAGAAATTATTTTTAAAAAAATTACTATTTTATCCTTAATCCTAATTTGATATATTGCCTTTTTTTTATTTTAATTTTAATTTATACTTTTTATTTAGTATATTTGTATAATATAATTATCGTTATCGTTTATTTATAATTTAATTATTCTAATTTATTGTTACATTTGTTATTTATATAAGAAAGTTAGTTAGTTTACATAAAATAAATGTAAAGATAATTTCGATAAAAATTACAAACCTTTCACCAGTACCAAATATTTAAAAAATATTCTATTGATCTTTTTGTTAGTTAAATTAAACTTTAATTCGATTAATTGAGATAATTCCAAATTTTTTAGGAGTTGTTTGTTTGTTCGAAAGTAAATATAAAGAAATCACTTTTCTACACTTCTGATCTACTTTTAGAAGTAGTTAGAAGTGTTTTTTTTATTGGATAAAGTGTATTTCAAAAGTATAATTTTAATATATAAAATATTATTTATTTAAATTTTTAAAAAAATCTAAAAATTATGTTGTTATTATATGTGAAATTATTAATATTATTATAATTTAAATATATTATTATATCTATATTTATAAGTCATTTCGGATTAAAAAAATATGAAAACAAAATTTAATTTATTGTTTATTTGAGTGATCGAAAATGGATTGATTTTCAAAAAAATTACTTCTAACAAATTAAATATTAAAAATAGATGAAAATAATTCTACTTTTAACCCTTTTTTTAATTGTTGCCAACCAAACGGCCCTCTCTAAGTGGCATTCTATTGATAATACGCGGGGATTAGCCAACTAATCGGTCATTAAAAACCGTGCATTTGTTGTGACCTTTTATTTGTCCTAGACAAGACATCCCAAATCCCCGGATTTTATTTAAATTTCCTGCATTCCAAGGCACGGTGATTGCATTATAGTCGAACTTTTGGGACATGTTCACCTGAACCAAAGTTAAATCAAGCAGGGTATGGCACAGCGAGCATGAAATTCAGGACTCGGTAATCGTTACAGTGCTGTGGATAGATGAAGTTGCTATCGCGCCAACATGTTACCCAATCAATTGAGGATTCTATGAGCCGTGCGTGTTTGACGGGCCACTCTTTTGATTTGAACGCGTCTTCGTTAACCATGTTAGTTGCCCTTAACCGCTCCGCAGACCAACCCCAACACGCCACCTAATCTCCTCCCCGTGATGCCCACTTCTATAAACCAGCTCTACTCCATCCACCACTCCCGGTATGCTTCCCTTACATCATCTCTGTCATGGGAAACTGCTTGCCATCCATGTCCCATGGTACCAAGAAGCCAAACTTTCCCCTAGGCTTCCCAAAGAGTAGCCAAATCCGCCGGAAGAAGCCTAGGATCACAGGCAGCAGGAAGTCCAGGGTCTCAGGCGATCTCTACCCGGCGGAGAAGGGAGTCATTAGGGTGAAGCTGGTGCTAACAAAGCAAGAAGCGGCTCAGCTGCTGTCCAAGTGCAGCCGGAACGACGAGAAGATGAAGGAAATACTTGGGGAGCTCGAGAGAATCAAGAGATGCCGATCGGAGGCGGCGACAGTTATGACAGGCCGGCAGGGTTCGTGGAGGCCGGATTTAGAGAGCATCCCTGAGGCTTGCTAGCTACTGTAGTTGCTTTTTTTTTTTTTGCATGTTTAGCTTACATTGCTTATAAGAAATAGCAAGTTTCCTTGTCGACTATATTTTTGTTCTTGTTTATATGGATTTTTTCTTTCATATATATCAGGCAAATAACCATACATGAATGAAAAACAATTATTGAAAGCAAAACATGAAAAAAAAAAGCTGAATCTAAAACAAACTCGTATTTATTTTTAATAGATAATAAAGAGGAAAACGAGGTTCTTACTCTCGGAATAGTGGACAGAAGACCTCTATTCCGATAGCTAATCTTTGACCGACAGACATTATTGTTAATAAGCTATTAATTCCTCTAATTCATCCAAACAGCCCGGAGAAGAAAACAATAGAGAAGCTACTTACTCACCTTCTGTTAATCTGAATTTTCTTAGCTAAACCAATAGAGAACTACTGCAACTTGCGTTCTTGTCGACAACTTTAGTTTAATTAATTTTCAATCAACATTAATTGTGGGTTTGGCCATGGGATCACATGTATGGACGTGAGTTGAGTAGGAGAATTTCTTAGCAACTCCTACCTAAAAAGGCTAGAGAGATGCTGGATAACTGATCCTGGATTAGGATAAAAGATTGCTGCAGTAGGGAGATGTTGGTTTCCAACTTGGTCTCACATGCCAAAAGAGAACCAATGCCTTAGAATATGAGCAATTTGGTCTGATATAGTAGATAGATTTAGTCCTTCCTGCCGACAACAATACTGAAGCACCAAGAAAGATCCAACTCATGTTCTGGAAATATGAAACTCCATTCCTGTTTGAACTTGAATCCGAGTTCGAGGCATCAGAACTCAAAACGCTGAATGCTTGAATGGACTTTTTGTTCTCAGCATCATCCGTGGGTCTAATCTAATTCATTTTCATTTTTGCTTCATTTTTCTCTCTTTTATTCTCTTTCCCAAGAGTAAGAGTTTCTCTATATTAAGTAAAATATGGCCCGATGTAGCAGGATAAGAAACAGGGAAAATTGCGGGAAAAAACAAGGCCTTCACCAAAAATATGTTCCTTCACAAATATATCACGCACAAATCAAGAAAAACAAACTCAAGGATTTCTGCAGTGTTCACAAAAGGATAAGGATCTCCGATTCTTCAACATTGAGAACACTACAGGGGAGAACCAAACACAAGGTACGTCTGTATGCTAGACACCATGAAAGCACAAGGAGAAAAAGGTTCACAGAGATTGTGAAAAATCATCAGTCACTTGCTTCAAAACTCTTGAGTCTTTGGGCTCTCAATTATGCTTTCCAATGTTGATCGCCATTCTCTAGCCTTTCCTTCTTCTTCTTCTTCATCTCTTTCCCTCTCGTTGCCGATTTCCATGAAGACATCCTGAAGCCTCATCTCTCTTCTCTCCTTCAACTGGATCATCAACCGCTCAAGCTCCCTTCTTCTTAGCGCCACCTTAACATTGAGACCACCACCTTCTCCTCTCTCTGTTGCCATATTGATCTCCTTGTTTTCCTTCTGATGTGCTGCACATGGCTCCATGCAGTTGCCCATGGCTTTCTCCTTGCTCCTCTGGTTGTTGGTCTACACTAAACAGCAGACTGAAACATAATATGGAGCATTGTGGTTAGGATTTCTGGCTTTTTATTAATGAAGTACGGTCTTGGTATCAAAGAAGTGTGACTATGTTGCGGAGCCAAATGTTGCGGTGCTTAGCCACACACTAACACAGGACCAGATTGCCTCCTCTTTAGGGGACCTAGCTGTAGACATGGCCGGCACGGCATTAAAGAAAACAGACGACTGACATCACCCCCGGCTCACAGGTCTATGAGGCATGTAACAAAATATAACTATATATATATATATATATAATTACTAATTAGTGATAAATTGTAGTTTTGTTGATTAAGGTTTTTTAGTTTGAAAAAAAAAAGACATGGGATTTGATAAAATATATAAAGCGGGTATAAAATCATGTTGATAGAATTTTAAACCTATTCAAATATATTGCAGGTCGAATTGCGTGTCATGTTGTGTCAGGTACAATCGTATCACGGATCGTACCTAGTTCACGAACTACGAGAGAAGTGTCAAATCCTATTTGATATATAAAATATGTCATAATTTTAATACTGTAAATTTTAGATTGTATCGAGACAGTTCACGCGTTACAAATCTATTTTAACCGAGGTTTTATAACTCGATATCGGTTTCGGTTGCGGGACCTAACGAAATCGATACGTTTGGGCCGTTTCGATTTCAATTTCGGCCGTTTCGGTTTCGGTCGAAAGATTTTTTTAAATTATTAATTAAGTTTTAACTAGAGTTTGACCATATTTTGACTGTACTTTGACTTCAAATTAAAAATACGATAAAATATTAAAAAAATTTGGAAAAATTTGAAAAATTAGGAATGAATTTATACTTAATTTTACCTTAATATTAAATATTATTTTAGTTAATTAATATTAATTTTGATAGTTAGTCACTGATATTGTCTACTTTTAATATATATTAGTATATTAAAAAAATATATAAAAAATAATATGAATATGATTAAAAGTTAAAATTAGCATAAACACATTTAACTTTCCATTAAATTGTATTTCACACCTACATAATTTTATAAATTATAAGATAATACAACTAATCATCATAATCATCATCAGTTGGTTTGAAACATTTGGGTGTGAAATTACAAATTCAGTACCTGAATGATCCGGACGAGCATTTGTAGGCATATGAGTCAGAACAACTAGCGCTGCACGATCTCGTGGCAGCGGTTCTGAAGTATAATAATATATCGAAGGTCCAAAATGAAAATTATATTTTGACTAAAATTTAACTTTATTTCAATTATTTTTTAACTTCAAATTAAAAAATTATAATATGTTTAAAAATTTTAAAAAATAATGAATAATTACGTGAATAATATTATGTACGTGAACAGTATATGACAAAAACAGATAAGGACATTGAAATCAAATTGGCGATAGTGCTGGCCTCAGTGTAAGGCCGACTTCATCTTGTGGGAGTACAGATCAGGTCGGTGAGGACGCGAGATAGGTGATAGAGCGACAACAGACTAGCGAGTGCGCATGGCCCTTGGACTCGGACACGAAGCCGGCGCGAGGTCCTCCCCCACGCCCCCCGCCGGCTCCCCCCCCCCCCCAAAAAAAAATCGCAGCGCCCGCCCGCGCTCGAGCCCGGCGAGCTCTTGCGCGCTCGCTAGCACGCGCTCCCGCCCGCGCTCGATGAAGATGAACAGTAAACCCTAACCGAAACCCAAAATAGGGTTTCGGTTCGGGTTTCGGCCGAAACCGAGCCGTTTCAGCCGAAACTGCAAACCATGATTTTAACATGTCTATCTAGCTGGAAATTAAAAAAAGAAATCTGAAATAATTTTTTAATTGCTGATCATGTGAAAATTTTAAAGTGCAGTTTGATTTGGGGTCAAGCTCAAGATAAAGGTCAAAAAAAGAGGTAAAGTGTAAAAAGATAATGCGGTCAAGTAAATTTTATTTGGTTATTGATCTGACTATCGGATGGTTCAAATTTTTTCTAAATCAATTTGCCCTCAGCTTTCCCTTTAAATGAGTGGCCATCGTCCTCGCTGACTCTGCCTTCTCCGTCGAGGTCCGATGCACTGGCGAGCTCGCATGGGTAACTCGGGCGGCGAGCTCACGCGAGGAGCTCGTGCGGGGGAGATGCACTGAGGGCATTTTAGTCATTTTTTATTTATAATTTAATTAAATTAAATAATGTTAGTCTGATCAAATTTTTGGTGTTTGGATGGTAAACCGATCAGTTGAAAATGATCTTGGATTTGACCCCAACCAAACGAGTCCTAAGATCTTTTTCAATGGTGAAATCTTAATTTTCACAAGTTGTCGTCAATCATATAAGATTTTATAATATATTACTATAATTTTTAGCTTCCGATCTCTTTTGATTGTGAGCCACATTATATGGTCATCACTGAAAATAAACTTGCATTAAGCATGAGATTGTTTCGATATTTCGTATTTATTCCTACTTCACTGAACTCGGTCATGGCTAAGAATTGAAGTGTTGAATTATAAGACAATTGATGGATAAATATGATATATGCATCAATCTGATATGTTTCCTGTTCACTTTTGTAATTTAAATTGTCTTATTCATTCAAACTTGTCGCTAGATTTTTTCGGGTTTCTGATGTTTCGACAGCCAACAATATCATGAGCAAGTGCAAATACATTTCTTCTATAGTGTATCGATATGCAATCACAACTTGAAGGAGCCGTAAGAGATAACTTACTATAAAAATAAATTTTAGGATTTTTAATGTATGACCTCTAAAATTTACTTTATTAATTAATTTTTTAAAAAATAATTTTAATATATATTTTTTGAAATTAATTATCTGACTATTATTTAATTAAAATTTTGAGAGTGGCATGGGAGTAGGCCGAGGCCAGAGCGGGACTGCGGGAGCTCATGCTGGCACGCGCACGAGACAGTGCCAGCAAGGGGCGGTGCGGGCGTGTGGTCCACGTCGAGCAAAAAAAAAAAAATCAAAGAGAGAAAAAATATTAAAATTTAAAAAATAAATAACAAATTTTGAAGGGTTTAATTATAAATATGCAAACAATAAAAGTTATCCAAAAGTTTAATTAAATAATAATTAGGTGTTATAGATAATTAATTTTTTTTAAAAAAAGCGTAAATATGTACTGAAATTGCCCAGAGAATTCGAAAAATAGAATAAACTTTAGGGATTGTATGTGAAAAAATGTTAAGTTTTATGGGGGTATCCCAAGCAAATAAGTAACCTTATAAGGGAATGTCTGCAAAAATCAATAGCTCCGTTCTAAGGGGGGTCCGTCTCGCCCTGTTCTCCAGCAATGGCGAACAAGCTCCAACGCCTTCTAACCCTCTCCCACGGGATCCGAAACCCCAGATTAGGGTTAGGTTTAGGGTTTTCGAAACCCCTCTGTGCTCCCGTCCAGGAGCATACGACGGAGAAACAAGGAGCGGCGGCTGCGGCGGCGAACGAGGAGAAGGAAAAGGAGGCGAGGAATGGGGCAGGAGAAGAAGGGAGGCCGGTGGAGGAAAAGGAGAAAGAGGAGGATGACGGAGTTTATGTGAACAAGGCCACCGGAGAGATCGGAGGTCCGAGAGGCCCCGAGCCGACCCGCTATGGCGATTGGGAACGCGGTGGCCGCTGCTCGGACTTTTAGTCGACGGAAATTCAGGTGAAGTGTTCGTTTTATAAGATTGATTTTGTATAAATTTCTCTGTGTTTTTTGTGTTTTATGCTTGAGCCAGAAAGATCGGGATGATGTGCGTAGTAGAGAGTAGGATTGGCATTAGGGTTTATGCAGAAGCAGGCTATTGAAGAGTTGAAATGCAGTTAGAATGTGAGGATTTTGGAATTATGCCTCCATTGAGAACTATTGGTTCACAATTCTCTTGTTTGGAAATTAGAAAAGGTTAGGCCTTCTTTTTTGTTTTTGCTTGCACCAGCGAGATCGAATTTGATGGCGCAATGAACAGTATGACTGATATTGGAAACTAGGCAGAAGGCAGACTTCCGAAAGCTTAAGGTGCACCCAAAGGGTGAATGGTTTTGGAATATCCTTTAATTTAGAAAGGAGTGTAATAAATTTCTCTGTGTTTTTTGTGTTTTATGCTTGAGCCAGAAAGATCGGGATGATGTGCGTAGTAGAGAGTAGGATTGGCATTAGGGTTTATGCAGAAGCAGGCTATTGAAGAGTTGAAATGCAGTTAGAATGTGAGGATTTTGGAATTATGCCTCCATTGAGAACTATTGGTTCACAATTCTCTTGTTTGGAAATTAGAAAAGGTTAGGCCTTCTTTTTTGTTTTTGCTTGCACCAGCGAGATCGAATTTGATGGCGCAATGAACAGTATGACTGATATTGGAAACTAGGCAGAAGGCAGACTTCCGAAAGCTTAAGGTGCACCCAAAGGGTGAATGGTTTTGGAATATCCTTTAATTTAGAAAGGAGTGTAATAAATTTCTCTGTGTTTTTGTGTTTTATGCTTGAGCCAGAAGATCGGGATGATGTGCGTAGTAGAGAGTAGGATTGGCATTAGGGTTTTGCAGAAGCAGGCTATTGAAGAGTTGAAATGCAGTTAGAATGTGAGGATTTTGGAATTATGCCTCCATTGAGAACTATTGGTTCACAATTCTCTTGTTTGGAAATTAGAAAAGGTTAGGCCTTCTTTTTTGTTTTTGCTTGCATCAGCGAGATCGAATTTGATGAGCGCAATGAACAGTATGACTGATATTGGAAACTAGGCAGAAGGCAGACTTCCGAAAGCTTAAGGTGCACCCAAAGGGTGAATGGTTTTGGCTATCCTTTAATTTAGAAGGAGTGTAATAAATTTCTCTGTGTTTTTGTGTTTTATGCTTGAGCCAGAAAGATCGGGATGATGTGCGTAGTAGAGAGTAGGATGGCATTAGGGTTTATGCAGAAGCAGGCTATTGAAGAGTTGAAATGCAGTTAGAATGTGAGGATTTTGGAATTATGCCTCCATTGAGAACTATTGGTTCACAATTCTCTTGTTTGGAAATTAGAAAAGGTTAGGCCTTCTTTTTTGTTTTTGCTTGCACCAGCGAGATCGAATTTGATGAGCGCAATGAACAGTATGACTGATATTGGAAACTAGGCAGAAGGCAGACTTCCGAAAGCTTAAGGTGCACCCAAAGGGTGAATGGTTTTGGAATATCCTTTAATTTAGAAAGGAGTGTAATAAATTTCTCTGTGTTTTTTGTGTTTTATGCTTGAGCCAGAAAGATCGGGATGATGTGCGTAGTAGAGAGTAGGATTGGCATTAGGGTTTATGCAGAAGCAGGCTATTGAAGAGTTGAAATGCAGTTAGAATGTGAGGATTTTGGAATTATGCCTCCATTGAGAACTATTGGTTCACAATTCTCTTGTTTGGAAATTAGAAAAGGTTAGGCCTTCTTTTTTGTTTTTGCTTGCACCAGCGAGATCGAATTTGATGAGCGCAATGAACAGTATGACTGATATTGGAAACTAGGCAGAAGGCAGACTTCCGAAAGCTTAAGGTGCACCCAAAGGGTGAATGGTTTTGGAATATCCTTTAATTTAGAAAGGAGTGTAATAAAATCTTGTTAGGGAAACTAGAAAATTAGCCTGGTAATTGGTAAGCTTTTCCCAATTGTCCTTTCATAATCTGTATTTTTTGGAAAATTTACAACGCATTTTGTTAGTACTTAGTAGCGCCTTCGATGGTTTTCGTTGCACATGCTTAGTCATCTTTTATCATTCTCCTCTCTCAGCTTGAACTGTTGAATTCTGAAATTCTCGGACCTACTGATGCAATAATGTCCAGCTAAAAGAAAATTCATAAAATTTTCAACCTTTTCTATATTATTTCACTCAAGCTTCTTTCGAGTAATTCGATGTTATAGATCTTGTGAACCAATTATGTGTTTAGGTCTTCAAAGAGATTTCTTGGGCTCACTACGTAGCACCATATCAACTGGCCACATATAATATGAAATATGGACACTTGTGTTGTCTGAAGATATCCTAATGCCACTTTATGGCAGTTGATCCAGCAACTTTTCGCCAATTAACATTAATATTAACTGCATAATTCAGTGAATCAACTCATACCAACAGAAGCAAACCAAACTGAATTTTACATGGTAACTATATGGTTCTACACAGTTTACACCATCACATGACCATGTCCATGAGAGATGGTGGTTGTGAGGATTGGTCTGAGAAGGCTAGAAAAGTTAATATTATTGACACCTAATAAGAAAAATGCCTTTTTTTTATATTCAAAACAAGTGCCAATTCTGTCATTTTCATTTTCTGCTACTGATTCAAAAAGGAGCTCTTCTCCCTGTTGGAATACACATTGATCATCACTGCACATTCCAATACCAAAGTAATTATACTGTGTCCCATCTTATCTTTAAAGTTCTGACTTTTGTTTGTTTCATGCAACTTAATATTCTTTCATGTGGCATTGTGGCCTTGGATGACCCCAAAATTTGACTGATAATGCTACAACCAACCAAAGCAATACCATTATTCAACAGCTCCTATGAAAATGTATATCTTCCAGCTGATCCATCTGATTCCTTCTCACTATGCATATTCTGCTGGTGTTTTACATGTCATTCTAGTTTCCAATAGAATGGTCCTTACAGAAACAGTCATATCCATTGGCCTCCTGACGTGTAATAGGTCTAGTTAGTCATCTAGGCCAATCTTTGGGCCGCAAATTTTAATGATTGTACTCATTCAAGATAATCAAGATTCTTTCTATCCTCAGGATCTTTTGCTTTAAAGAGCTTCCTTGTACTTTTGATCTCCACAAGTTGTTATAGGCACTCTATAGAACATACACAGGGCAAACTAGGTGCAGGACAAAAGAGCCGCACATGTTCCTCAGACTTCTGCCCTATTCGAAGCGTTCACTAGTTTTGCCTCTAACTAAATGAGGCAGGACGGGGACAGCTCATAAGATAATGAGTGTTGAACAAGGTAACTGGTGGAAAAATGAATTTTTGCTGGATTTATTTTTGATGCATTACAGAGAATTCATTCATGCTTTAGGAGCACACACACAATTAGGGCCCATTTGGTTTGGAATTATTGCAATTTTATTGCGTTTAGCTAGTTGGGTTTTTGAATTAGAATGAACTAGATGGCACTACCACAAAATGCAATCACCACATTTGCTAAATCCGAACCAAACAGGCCCTGCGTAATTTCTTAAGGACATGTTTTCATTTAGGCATATTCCCATAGGTTGGTCCGTTTGTCAAGTTTGGCGAGGAAAATGAATAGCAGATTGTTTTGCAGCTCAAAGCAAGAATAGAACCTCCGCTAGAATATTTACTTTGGAATTACCCTAACTATAACCTTGTGTCCTTGAAGATTGGTTGGCCTCCATGCCTAAATCAAGGCTAAGAAATATGTATAGTTTGATATGTTGGTTTTGGTATGTTTATTTTTGAAGCATGATAAAGCTACTAAGTCTATCCTGGTACATGTTTTTGCTGCCAAAAGGTTGTACCTGAAGAAAACTCAAAACTCATGTAACTTCCAGATCATGGCATCTGCCTCTTTGAAGCTTGTTGCAGTCAAGGCTGAGAGCTTCAAATGCTTGTCAAAATTTTCTTCTTCACGAGTCACTTTTGAGGTAAATTCAAACCAAGTTATTTTCTTCCTTCGTCTAAAACTGCAGGTTTTCAGCTACTGAGGCTGTTGCATTGCTTGACATCCATGGATAATAAGTTGGGTGCCTCTTGGTAATCCAGATCAGCCAAATAATCATGTCAAATTTTATCCGTAAAGTCTCTGTTCTTTTGTGTAAATAGGTTTGTTAAGTGGGACGCATTCCTCCATTTTACCATTATACTGTTATATAGATGGTAGACAGAAACTGTTGGAGCTCTCTCTAGGTTGCCTATTAAATTGGATGAATTATTCGACTTTTAAGCACTCAAGAAATATCAATATTATTCCTAGTTTGTTAACATGCATATAGAACTCTCTGCAAAACAAACATTTCTGGCAAAAGTAGATTATGTGCGTAGTGCATTCTGCTTGCAACACACTATCAGCCTGTAAAATTTCTTGAATTAAAATCGATGTTATTTTTTGTGAAAGCAATATACAAAGAGTAAACAATTTTAAAGCGATAAAAAATCTTCAAGTATATATGAGAAACAAAAAAAATCTAACATCTATCTCAACAGAAACAAAATGTTGTATTAGTGTTTGTCTATCACAGTGAATATAGACATCTGAGTACAGCATAGTTAACAAGAAGCCCAAACCACAACAATCCAGAGATAGACAAAAAAAAATTTTAAAAGAAAATCAAATTATTGGCAATGTAATTTATTTTACATATTTTATTTTCCACTAGTCGTGGGCTTAGCAAGAAGCTTCTTAGGCAACTTATCAATTGGAGTTGTCTTGAGAAGGAAAAGACGGGCAGCACGCTCCTGCAGAGTTCCCCCGCACTTCAGCCCTTGAGATTGCAATTCTGTCTTTAGCCTTTCCATGCCCAGAACCTATTGTCAGAAAGAAACCAAAATGAGAAAATTGCCTTAGCAAGGATGTAATTAGACAATGATCAGAGAGGAGAAAGGCAAATATTGAGAACTGGTATATAGCTGAAGTGGAAATGTACCTAAATGGTTCCTATAATGAAATGTACCTAATACTGACACCTGCTAGTCGACAAAACTTCTGACTATTCTCATTTTCAACTTTATTTCACGGAGAAAATTGGCGTGTGACAAACACAAAAATGAGAATCACAAAGATTTTTTGCAACCCACAAATTTCCCAAATGCTACTCGGACTAGTTTTGCTGGTTACTAGATATAGCAGCAAGACACCAGCTGGTTAACATGAAACCAAGAATTACAGTATCTTAATATCCCACGGCTACAGAAAGTTCATCCAAGATATTGCAAATTGCAAAACAAAGTTTCAGTTGCATTTACCGAACTAAAAAAATTACGATTTTATTGGAAAGGCAACAATCTGATTAAAAAATAAATTAGGCAACAGTGAAATTGTACATGTTTCAGCAAAAGAAGGAAAAAGAAATCTATTTAAGGACTGAAAAGTTAATATTAGTACTTAGACAAGTGACAGCCATTTGGGACTTGAGATGCCTAGCAACATGACTCAATTGTTATTTATCAAAATTGTTATCCTAAAAATTGTTCTTGAAAATATATCCAAAAAAAACTTAACCAATTGATTGACATCTTTCAAAGATCAATTTGACACATCATAAAGTTTAACTTGAAGCCATAATTGGTTCACAAGGTACCTCTCTTGTAAACCAAGGAAAACTACCTAGATAAGCTCCAAATGAATAACCAGATACACTGTTAAAACTAAAGGATTATGATATGCCAATCAGGCTGATGATTTGTGCTGCTGCATATGCAACAACTTTTCACAAGCAGCTCCAAATGAATAGCCACACACACTGCTCAATATGAAATATTATGATATGCTCATCAGGCTGATTATGTGTTGCTGCATAAGCAGCAAATTTTCGAAAAAATATATTTAAAGGTATAATTATCACCACAAAACACCTTAACCTTGTGATGACATCGAGGTAGAAATCTTAAGAAAGATGCATCAAGCATAGGAGAAGATGTGAACAAATCAATGACAAAAAAAGTGATAACAGATCTGCAGATATAACAGAGAATCTTTATAAAAAAACCCTATGCTATAACATACAAATCCCTCTCAAAAGAAGTCTTAGGCAGTCCCCCTAGGTGGTTGGTACCTAGCTGCCTTCTCAACCTTGAAGAAAGTAAAAGCATGTAGCAGAACATGCTCTAAATGTTACAAAATAACATTTGTGATTATTCCAAAGAGACCTTCATAAAACCTGCTTTATCATTCAGTTCCAAGAATAAAGCAAACATGTAACATAAAGCCAAAGAAAGATAGCAAAGTTGGAAACAATAGGTTAAGTAATGGCACAAAACATGAAAGAAAGTAGTCCAGAAGAAAAATGAGTCAATAACTTGAAAGTATCATCAACATTTAAAAAGCATGAACCAAGTACTTATCAGGGAAGGGGTTTGCGAGGGTGATTATAGATTTGTGGTTGATGGATGAGCAGGTGTTTCCAAGTTAAAAATGACTGGTTTTAGAGTGAAAGGGATCAGGTCTGAGCTTAGTTTAAACCCTCGGACGAATTCCAAAATACCAAACAAGCACAAATTCAATCTGTAGTATAAAAATGGCAATGTGAAGGATTTACACTTCACATAAATAAGATCTAGGCTTATAAGTTTACAACCTTACCCATCAAACATTATGAAAGTAATGCTAGAAGATGGCAAACAAGGGCAACTTAAATCAGTGTCATTTAACTGCTTAAAGAACATCAAATATTGGAATAGAGAGAACATCAAAGACATACCTCCAATTCTGCTGCTGAATTGAACTTGTTAATGCTCAGTGGCTTCTCCATTCCAGAGGCATCAGCATTCTCCACCGCCATTTCTACTTTACATTCAATTCGCTGCTCCACCACCAGTCCAGCCGAATCAGCCTTTGGCATCACCTCAGGCCTAGAAACCACCACTTTATCGACTATTTCTTCATTCATCATCTTCTTAGCCTCAACAGAACCAACAGAATCAGCAGAATTACTATCACCACTTCCCGAAGCTTCACTGGCTTCCAATGATCTATCATTATTCTCCTCTAAAATGCTCTTCTCCGAACCTCCGCCAGATGATTCCTCGTCCGATTGACCTGAAACCAATCCCCCATCCTCTTCCCTTACAGTTGTTTCAACTTTACAGCTCCCATTCTCAATCACTACAGATTTCTGATCCTCCTCATCACCATCAGCATCCTCTTCCTCCTCCTCATCATCATCATTGCTGTCACTCTCGTCCAACTTCTTCTTCCCCAACCTACATAACACAGAAAGCACCAATAATTATACAGAAAACTGATTTTTTTTATCTCCATGATCAATCAAATAAAAGCCGACACCTCACCAGATCTTCAACCGCTTTGCATCAGGTTTCAACGAGGGCAAACCCTTCCGCTTTGACTCCTTATAAAGCCCAAAACTCTGCCGCACCGACTCGTCAATCTCCTCCATGCACCGAGCCGAGTCCTCTCGGTACTTCTCCACATACTTCTCCACATCTCCGGTCTTGTTCTTCTTGACCTCTTTGGCCTTCTTCTTCAAGAACTCCTCAGCAAGCTTCTCCAGCCTCCGGTCCTCGGCCTCCGCCCGCCACTCCTCAAGCCGCTTCTCGGCATTGACGTGCCGGAGCCGCCGGCCACTCATGTCCCGGCAAGCGTCGAAATTGTTGGTCTTCTTCTGTCCGGCCTTGGTGGCGGCTCCGCGGAGGAGAGAGCCAAACCCGCCCTTGCCGCCTCGTAGGCGGAGCAGAAGCGCGCAGGAGGGGAAGAGGCCATCGATGACGGAAGCCGAGATCAAGGTTTCGTCGGAGATCTCCCGGGATCCGGAGACCAAGCGCTGGAGACGAAGCGGGATTCTGGTTTTGGAAAGGAGATGGAGCTTGAGGGCCTCGCCGGAGATGGTGGGGGTAGAGATCTGGAGGCATTGCGTGCGGCCATCGAGTAGCTTGACGAAGATTTGGTTGGTCGCCATTGATGGAGATCGGAGCTCTAGGGTTTCGACGAAGCCCAAGTTTTATCCCCCAATTTTTTTCCGCTTCGAATCGCGTTTGACAAAGGCATGAAAGGCATTAAAAAAGTATTAAAAAGAGTTTGATCCGACCGACCGGGTGAACCGACTCGGTTTAGGCCATGTTCTCGTACGCCCCTAAAATAGACATAATTACAGTAACATTGTGATGTGAAAAATTTATACACAACCCCTCGTTTTCAAAGTTTTTAGGAAAGCCTTACGCGTCTACCATGAAGAAGAAAGGACTCATCTGAATATCCCACAATACGGAATTTCAACGAAAATAATGAAGAAACAAAAGAATATAACATATTCAAACGTTGATTTATTACACAAAAAAAGACCGTGAAAAGCAAATAATTTACATAATCTTGCTTTTAGTAATTACTCAAAATATGCTTTTCCAAAAAGTCAAAAAATTTAAGGGTCTCCTTAAATTCTTGTCTAAATTTATAAATTTATATATGATTTTTTAAAATTTTACTAAATTACATAATTTTTTTGTAAATTAAAAAAATTACATATCTTTTTGTGATTACTAGATATATTACAAGAAATCTCTTGAAATGTAAATTTATCATTAAAATTAAAAATATTCAGAAAATATATATTATTTCATGCCGTTTAGGCTAAATTAAATTAAAGAAACGAAAATACCCAAACAAAGTTAAAGATGACCTAATAAATAACACAAATAAAAACAAACCCTAAATCTAATTCATACTGGACCTGAGATCTCATTTACAATGAATCATAGTTGTAATCCAAATGGAGACAAAACAAGTTTAAACAAGGTAAAAGACGAAATTGCCATTTTATACATGGGGTTCAAATTTAATTCAAGATAAACTAAAACATGCTTAAACCAAATCGGAGGCAAAATTATCATTTTATATTAGATTAAAATTAAAATCAAGATAAATTTTTTAATTAAACAAAAGAAAATTCTATGCAATAATGACTG
The DNA here is from genome assembly GCA_005019695.1 of Trichopus zeylanicus subsp. travancoricus. Classification (NCBI taxonomy): domain Eukaryota; kingdom Viridiplantae; phylum Streptophyta; class Magnoliopsida; order Dioscoreales; family Dioscoreaceae; genus Trichopus; species Trichopus zeylanicus. Next base: position 1,297 of record RXID01014769.1, on the reverse strand, counting down.
AACCACCTCCTCTAATAGGGCTTTTTGTTTTTTTACTTTAGTTTATACAACATCAAACAATACATATTCTCTAAATGTTTTTTATTCTATTAGTAAATATCTGAACGGATTTTAACCATACATCTAATAATTTAAAAAAACATGTAATTTTTTAAATTTGAAAGAGAAATACATAATTTGGTATAATTTTAATAAATTATATGCAATTTTTAAATTTTCGAACAAAAATATATAATTTCACTCGATTTTAAAAATTATATGGAATTTTTTAAATTTAAAAGAAAAATATGTAATTTGATAAATTTTCAAGTTAAATCCAAAACTCAAGCAAGACAACCTCTCTGGTTGTCTCAAGTGGGAGTTTGCAGGGGCGGGGACCATCACCACAGGCCGGCCTGTGCTGCCAGGCTAGCAAAGGCTTGTGGGCCTTGCATCAGTTTCATCCCTACAAGCTCAACCTTCGACAGCACCAAGCGGGGGGCACTGAGCTATTTGTTTAGAATTATATAATTATCAATAAAATGAGCTGCTAATCTACTTACAATGTTGACTGAGCAGAAGGTTGCAAACTGGCGATCAGAACGTTCAACGGCCATTGTTAGCTGGAACAATGAAACTCTATTTGTTAATGTCTTTCCTTGGGAATTTTTAACTTGCAATCACATTTGTCATGTATGGTAATCATTAATCAAGGATCAATAAACTTAGATAGAGGCCAAAACCATACCGTACCTCCTGCCAATATTTCTTCAAGCTTATCATCCACAAAAAATGTAATGCTATCTCTTCACCAATATTCTCCACAAGAACATTCACCATCCTTCATTCTGTGAAACCGACTCGAATCCCTGACAACAATTTCACGTCTAGTTGCCTTTGATATGAACTTGATTGCATTATGACAGTCACGACAAACTCGGAGATTTTTGAAAATCCGAATCGGTCTTGGAGCAGACGTGCTTATTAGACCAAAAGTCACTGCAATCTTCTCACTATGCTGCAGTAGATACTGCTCCTTCAATTCTTCCTCCAAATCATGAAGGACAACTCCAGTATCTGGGACGTAACCTAGTTTCTTAATCTCAGTAATAACTTCATCCAGTTTCCCGAAGATTTCCGGTGCTTTTGGGTGTGAAGTATCCCCAACATGGAATTTGTGGATGCTGCTCCCGATTTCTATCCAGCTCAATCCAGCTTCTTTGTTCAAGTTCTTTTCTTTCATGCTGCTTCTGATCTTTGCTACATTGTGCCAGTTCCCGGACATTGCATACAAGTTCGAGAGTAGAACATAAGCTGC
>RXID01014768.1:0-60464 GCA_005019695.1 Trichopus zeylanicus subsp. travancoricus | reverse complement strand
GTTTGAAAACGATAAAATTTAAAATGACAATTTTATTTGTACATTTACAAATAGAGTCCTTCAAATTTTTATTTATAAATAAGTCTAATTTTTTATCATGTTTTTAAATAAATTTTACAATAAGGCAATTTGAAGGTTTGAAATTTTAAAATTTTAAATTACAAGTTTAATATCTATATATTTAAAAATAGACCCCTTGAATATTTTTATTTATAAATAAGTCCAAATTTTATTTATTTTAAAACAAAATTTTACAAATAGGCCTCTCGCCGGACTCTCGTCGGTCGGCGTCCGCGCTCGCGTGCCAGCCTTCGGTATCTACTCCCGCACGCTGGCCTCTGGTGTCTGCGCTAGCTCGTCGGTCTCGGGCGTCGACGTTTGCGCATCGGGGCCTGCACACTCGTCGCCCTCACCTCTGCCGTACGGGAGAAAGGGGCTTTTGTTTGTAAATTTGACTAATTTCAGGATGTTATTTACAAATATCCGAAAGTTAAATAATAAATAATAAATTTTTAGAAATTTAATTGTAAAAATGATTAAAGGTAAAATCAAAATTTTTGGAAAAAATTTTAATTAAATAATAATTAAAGAAATATAGGTAATTTTTTTTTAAAAACATAAGTAATTAAAAAAATTACGAAAATTTTTCATAATTATCAAAAATTACGAAAGTATAGTTAATTAGCCCTATATTTAATATTCCCTCTCTCCCAACTTCCTTCGTCTCCATCTTCTTCTTATCTCCGTACCATCCGATCTCATCACCACATCAATGGCATACCAGGCTCCAAATCTTTTTTCCTTCCCTTCTGCTCCGCCGGGTCCTCTTCTTTCTTCTAATGCCCTTGCTTCCTCCTTCTTTGACTCCATCGCCTGAGAGAGACTGCCGGCCGCATCCTCTTCCTCTTACCCGTGGCCGGATCTGGCCCCAACAAGCAGCGGACGGTGGCGGATTTCAACGACAGAAGTGGCCCGAGAGATCACCGGGGAGCGGTTGCGTGGTGGTGGGCTAGCCGCCTCACGGCCATGGGGGATCGATTCGAGAGGCTGTTGGGCGGTTGATCACTTGGCGAGGTAGCTTGGAGATTTTGATGCCTAGGTGCGAGCTTTGGCGTGGGCTGATCGGATAGGGCAATGATGGGGCTGGCGCAGCTTCATTTCCGGCGAGGAACTCTTGGCAGGATTGGGTGACGGTCTGAGGCGCCAGTGAGGGATGAGTCACGCGGGTTGCGGTCCAGGCGGATCTAGGCCGGTGGTGAGCTCGCGAGCGGTCATGTGGGCAGGGGCAGGGTCCGGCGTAGGAGTTCTCGACAAGTCCTCATCAGTGCGGCGCAGGCATGGCGGCCTGCTCTGATAGTGGTGCAGGCGAGGCTGGGGCGAGCGGGGCAGTAGCACAGTCGTAGCAACGTGTACAGACACCTTGCAAAAACAGGAAGAAGGAGAGCAACAAGGTACACAAGCAAAAGTTAAAAGAAGAAGGCTTTAAACTTATATGGTTGACTTCCCCCTTTCTCTTCTAATTTTTTCCTCCTCTTTGTGCCCTGATCTGTCGGTTTCTCTGTATTCTTGTCTTTTTTTTTTTTTTGCATGCTCCAAGGAGAATCGATATCAAATCTTGAGTGGTCCATTTTGGAATATTTGTGATTGCGATTGACTTCCCTGGTTGATCTCATTTTAAAGATAAGTTGGATCGGATTGATACGCCGATTGTATTCCAAATTCTTTTCGTTTGATTGAAATGTAATTTCTTTGGATTCCAATTTGTTTTCTAGACAATTTAAATTTTGTATTTTTTTTTGGAAACCGAATTTTTTGGAGAATTATTTATAAATTTTTTCCCAAAAAAATTAAGCTAAAGCATAATTTTCTAAATTTTAAGAATTTTTTATAAAAATTATATATTCTAAAATTTTTAGGATTTTTTTGAATAAAATTTAGACCATTTATAAAAAAAATCGAAAAGGTTATTTATATATTTTTGAAAAAGTTGGACTAAAAACATAATTTTATAAATTTTAATGGTCTTTTTATAAACAAGATATATTTGTAAAATTTTGAAATTTTTAAAGTATTTTTTAAAATAAAATTTGAATTTATTTATAAGTAAAAATTTAAAAGGATTTATTTATAAATTTCAGAAATTTTAGAAGTTTATTTGTAAAATTAGAGTTTTAGGGATTTTTTTCGAATCACAAGACTTTAATATTGTTTAATTGCATGAATTTTAGTGGCAGTTGGATGTTCGATTCTCACTCCGTCATTTGGTTTATTTATAATTTGTAGAAACTAAAATGAAATTGTTCTCAAAATCTATTAAAAATTAACCAAATTTTTTAATAAAGAAGATGTAATTTTGAAATAGTTTAATTTGATATTCAAATATAAAGTTTATGATAAGAAAATATCATTTATATTTTCCAATTAAATCTCAATAATTAAAATCAGAGATTCTCTCAAAATCTTATAAAAAAACAGGGTTAGGGTTAGGATTGTGCATTATTTGGGTTAAATTAAATAAACTACCGAATTGAAACCAAATAGTCAATTTGGCTCGAGTTATTTGATTTTCAGTTTGGTTTAAAAATAAATCAAATTTAATTTTTGGCTCAGTTTTCATTTTAAATTCTTAAAAATCATTAAAACTAAATTAAACCGATAATATATATATATGTTTTGGTTTACAAACTAAATGCGCTTGATTTTGATTATAAATTATATGTATATATTTGAATTCAATTCTTAATTTGATTTTTGGTTCAAATTAAATTGAATCGAACCATTGCAATTTAGTCTTGGTTCAATTTTTGGACCAATTCGGTTCAATTTGGTAATTGAACAGACCGAATGCACACCCCTAGCTAGGTCATACAAATTTAAAATGAATTCATAAAATTCCTAGGCAAATTCTATATGAATTGAAGAAAAAGTTCTACGAAAAATCTTGTCAACTAAAAAGAGAGTAAGAATACATCAATAAAGGATCAAAAAGATGGGGGGAATCCAAAACCTAATAACAATTCACCAAGATAGACTATAAACATCAAGAAATTACATTTAAACCTCCAATCAACCATATGTGCAATTAAATATAAAGTAAGATAAGTAAAAGAATATACCGTAATTTTTATGTGATTTGGAGATCAACTGCTTATACTCCATGACCTTTACCTCTCTCTTGAGGACTTGAATTACTTTACTAGTGATGTTATTTCTTAAGACAAAATTAAGTCTTTATATCTACTTGCCAACCGCAAGTCTCATTTTTTTGGGTGAAGCCAAATCTGTCGCTCTATTAGGGTGAGCCATACCCATACAACTTCTTACTCCCACTAAACAAATGACACTCCATACCGGAGCCATTATATCCTCACATTCCTAACACTTAGGAGTGTTTACAAGTAAAAAAGGAACAAAAAATATTATATTTAAATTCACTACAAAGTCTCTCAAAATAAGAATAAGAGCAATTGAGGATTTGTTTGTGATTAATAAGTTAAGAGCATTCTTGGGGTTAGAAGCCTTTGGGAGGGGATTTTTGCTTTAAAAAATATGAAAATCTCATTTTCTCCATGAGTAAAGAAATTTCAAGCCTTTATATAATCGTTGGAGGAAGAACTAGCCGTTTGAGAATCACCCTTAGTTATTTCTGTTGAGTTTGATCGTCTCAAGAACTCCAATGGTCAAAAATTGAACTAGTTGTTACATTGATGTCACAAGTTCGGATGCCCAATGTCAGGTTCAGACATTTGACCAAGTTTTGAGCATAAAATTTTCCCAAAAAAAATACAACTTTCAAACTTTGGGCATCCGATCCTGGTTCGAACGTCTAATGCTATTAGAAATTCTAGAGCTATTTTTGCTACATTTGGATTCTAAACCATGAAGTTTTGGTGTTCAAAGTTAACAGAGAAATAGCTATTCTTATTACAACTACAACTCCATGCTAGACATTATCTCAAATTAATTTTGGGTTAAATAATATGCTAGTGAAGGCATTTCAATATTAGTTTGAGTGCTAACTAAAAGCTCTAAAAGTTAATCTCAAATAAATCCTTGACTCGACTAAACAAATAAAAATCTAAACCTAGTTGAGCCAATCTTAATATTTTGAGCTTTTTTCAAACTATCTTCAAATATTCAAGTTCCATTTGTTGATCCACTATCACGCCTTAATTTCAATATTATCTTAAAGTCCATCTACATTTAAGGTTTCTGAATATGCTTGATCTGTATTTTGAACTTGACTTAGGGCCAATTTGTGGTCTCGCTCAAAAGTTAAAATAATTTAGGGTCAACCTGGGGTCTCACTCAATAACCAATCGATTTAGGACCAACCTTCGGTTTTACCCAAAAGCTAAAATAATTTAGGGCTAGTTTGTAATCTCGTCTAATAACCAATTGATTTAGGGTCATTTTGCAGTTTCGCTCGAAAGTTAAAATAGTTTAGGGTTAATCTGCGGTCTCACTTGACAATCAATCAACTTAGGGTTAACTTATGATTTCCCTCGAAAGTCAAGATGGTATAGGGTCAGCCTGTGGTTTTGCCCAATAACCAATTAACTCAAAACCAGCCTACAATCTAGTCTAAAAATCAAGATGGTTAGGGTCAATATGCAATCTCACTTGAAAGTCAAGATAGTTTAGGGCTAGTCTACAGTCTTACTCAAAAGTCAAAATAGTTTAGATCCAGCTTACGATCTTACCCGATAACCAATTTAAACTTATGGTTAACTTATAGACTTACCATAATGTCATTATAATAACCTGAAAGCTCTAAAACCAAATTGATTAACACAAATCGATTAAATTAAAGTGATTGAAATTGATTTTCAAATCAAACTTGAACTAAAATGAGGGTGTACCCTTCATTAAACCATGTATTCTTTCTCTTTAAAATTTATCAAATACTTTCTTTTTTTTTATACCTCTATTTTATCAGTTAGGTTTCTCACTTTAGAAGGTTCCTGATAATCGTTGGAGTAATTAACAATAGAGACTTATGTCTTTTGGAAGTCAATATTCCCACAATACCTGATAATGCACTTTAAATCAAAATAAATTTTAATTTATGAGTCAAGGTCATTCCCTAGGTCTCCACTACCCCGAATGGTCAATTTCGATCCCATAAATTCTAATACACTCAGTGGGATTTGACTTTTCCTTCAAGTAAAGAAACCTAGTTGAAATTGACACATATCGAAGAAGAGAATTTAAAATTTAATGATTGATTAAGAAAAAGAAAAATGAAATCATCAAATGGCCCTCTTGCCTCAATCCACACCATCATCCTTAATGCAAGAGTTACAGCATACCTCATCAACCAACGATCACTATAACCAACAATCATCGCAGGGGCAATTGGAGTATATATAAGCATGGATCAACCCCTCCCGTCCTATCCAATGGGCAAAGACCAAGTCCACTCAAAGGGTAGAGACCTCCTGTCTAGGGGTAAGGACCTCCTATTTTGGGAGTAAAGGCCAAGCTCATTTAAAGGGGCTAAGTCCAAATGCGATTATGCCAATCTTCAATGACAAAATAACAACCATCATGGGGCAAATGGAGTTCATATCAGCTATCAGGTTATGTCCAACTCCATTCAATTCATGCATGGTACTTTTGCTTTTAGTAATAGTATCACTACTCCTAACATTGTTAATACTACCATTGATCCAGTCATTGTTCTACTTATCTAGTACGAATCAGCCCCTCACCTCTCACCTTGTGGGCAAAGATCAAGTTCACTCAGGGAGCAAAAGACCAAGTCCACCCAAAGGGTAAAAGACTAAGTCCACTCAGGGGATAAAAGACTAAGTACATTAGGGGGCAAAGACCAAGTTTTCCCTAGCAGCAAAGGTAAATTTTATTATGCTGAATCTTGATGATGATATAGAGATTTTATTAGTACAAATTAGGAGATCAATTTTTCAAGGACTAAGCAATAGACAAAAGATAGTTTTAACTGCTTACAACTTATCAGGGGAAGGATGAGTGGGATATTAGATCGACTTCAGGATGCAGAATTGAACCTAAAGCTAGATTCTATAATCCTCATCTCTAATACTACAAAGGCTAAAGGAGAATAATAGAAGAACACACATTCATCCTTCTTCAATTAAGAAAAGGGCAATGCCATCTTTTAACCCAGACTGATTAATGGACAAGCAATTAAATTTTAAAATAAGGATGCTCACACCAAGTCAACAACATGGAAGAGTCAAATGGTTATACGAGCTTAAAAACTATAAAATAAAAAATATCTAGCCTATGATGGAATATCTAGTCACATCAAAACTGACTAGTCAAGTATGCATTCCATACTTCTCATGCCAAAACACAAAAAAAAGAAATGAATATATATATATATATATATATAATCTTAGTATTCAGATGAAATACCTTCTGTCTTAGAAATAAGGTCTCTGAAAGTGAAAAAAATGTTCAAAGACAAAAATAATTGATTATGAAATATGGTGGAGTTGGAATCCTAGTACCTCCCTCACCCAAGAATGTAAGCTTGGAAATTTGGCGATCAATGTACAAGTAACTAAAATCTTGTTCGAAAAGTTACTTCAAAGATAAAAGTGCTAAGATCAAAAGATAACTTCTTAGAAATATCCTCATATAGATCAAAGATCACACCTTTTTTAAAAAAAAGGAAAAAATGGAAAATAAAGTCCTAAATGAATAAATCTCATATGAAAAATTAAGCCAAGAGAGGCAAACCCAAAAAGTAAAAATCGGTTGGCATTTGCGAGCTCGTAAACCTTGGAGAAATGAAATTGCTAAAAAAAAAGGAAAAAAGGAAAAAAAGGAAAAAAAAAAAGAAAGGAGGGGGGTGGAATTGAATTGCATGCTGAAATTAGCAGGATTAACCCAGTCTCGTCTTAGTGTATTATCAATCAAGAAAGATCACCCAAAGAGTAAGTATTGATTAGTATTTGTGGGTATGTAAACTTTGAAAATTGAGGCTAAGAGGCATTCAAGATCAAAACCAAAGTCAAAGAGGCAACTAACCATTAGAAATATGGTAAAAGTAATGAAGTCGCCAAAAACACAAGTTCCTGAAGAAAGCATTGCACTAGGGAAAAGGTAAAGGGAAAGTAGATTGGTGACCTATCACCTTTTGAGACCAAAATTATCCTCAAACTTCAATAGACCTAACCAAGTAAGAGGCCTTAATTGAAGATAGAAGGATATATTGCCTATTTATTAGAATATTTTTGAAATAATAAATCTATGGAAATTTTTTCTTTCAAAAAAATACAAATACATATGCTTTGCATCATTTGCTTTCTCTAGCATCATAATCAAATTAAAAAAGAGAGAAAATATCACTTTATAATGTTATTTCTTTCAAACCTCATGCGCCAATTTGGCATCTAGAAGATGAACTATTAGCTTGAAATATAGCAACTCGACAAGCATCAATCAAAGTTTTTGCTCACTAAGTCAGCTAACTGCTATAGTATATCCCACTCCACCATGTCAAATTGGCATTATAGGAGATAAGTCTCATAAAAATAACAACTTCTTGCTTTTATCTTTGCCCTACCAGGACGTGGTATGAATGATAAGGAGAAGAAGCTTCAAGGTGGCACTCAAGATAGCCCTCCAAGCAATTAAAATCAAATTGGTTGGACTGATTGATCAAATCATCAATCACTGCTTAAAAGTGATCAAAACTGGGGGCATATCTCTCCCCAAGCCCTTTGGTTCTATGACCACTCCAACAAAGGTTGGGATCTCTTCTTCCAATCATTGTCAAGTGACAGTCTTTACATCATGAATGCAAGAACTCTAATCCACAAAGAAAAAGTGGAATTTCTTTTGATCAAAATATGATATTTTCCTTAAAAATAAACATCATGCTCCTTTACTAGCCTATGCAAGGATGAAAATAGAAAATGCTTTTGCCTAAAGCATATGAGCATATGCAACGACTCTGTTCCAAAAATACATGATGATGTTAGGGAAGCATATTGTCTGAGCGTATATTATAAATGCTTAGTCAAACATTAGATCCATCCTTAAATAGAAGAAGATAGTAAAGGTTGCAAATAAAACTATTAAGACTCTCTTGTCAAACACTCGCAAAGGAAGTATATAGCTGAAGCTTCAAAAATACAAAAAAAGTGATCAAGGGTTCTTCCCTTACCTCAAAATATTGGGGCAAGTAAAATTATCCTCCCTAATGTTTAGGAGCCATATGTCATCATGGCATTCAAGAAAAGCTAACATATATGATTTTTCCTACTACTTCTATAATCAATAGATCAAGTTAAAATTCATGAAATCCTTGACAAAAAAATTCAAATAGACTACTTATATAGTGATAAAATAAAACATACTACCCTAAAGTGCAAAACAAAGCTTCACCTCCAATATGGTGAAATCAAGTTCATCACCTCCAAGGTGGTAAAATCAAACTTACTTCTAAAATGGTAAAATCAAATACGTCATTTATGAGGATTATGAAGTCAAATGTGTCATCTCTAATGCAATCAAAGTAGCAACTTTGGAAACTAGCCAAGTAAAGTCCATCTTGCGCGACGATCAAGCCTGTATTTATATGAAAAATTAAACCCACATCTTCATAACACATTAAGTTCATTTTCATATGGTGAACCAAGTCTACTTATTGTGGTAAAGCAAATCCACTTTCACGAGATAAATTAATTCTACTTTCATATGGCAAATTGAAGTCCATCTTACATGGCTATCAAACTCGTATTTATATGGAAACTAAGTCTACTCTCATATGACAAATCAAATCCATGTTATGTGATAATTAAGCCCGTATCCATATGGTGAACTAAGTCCAGTGAACCAAGTCCAATTCCATGTGGTAACCTAAGTCCACTTTCATGTGGAAATCAAGTATACTTTAACGTGGTGAATCAAGTCCACTTCTACATGGTAACCTAAGTCCACTTCATGTGGCAACCTAAGTCCACTCATGTAGGAGTCGCAACATTGAATCCACTTTCTCCACTTTCACATGATAAACTACATTCACTCTTACATGATAACCTAAGTCTACTTTCATGTGACAAATTAAGTCCACTTCCAAGTAGTAACCAAAGTATACTTCTATATGGCAAATCAAGTCTACTTTCATATAGCAAATTAAGTCCACTTTCATGTAGTAAATCAAGTCCATTTTGCATAGCAATTAAGCTCGTATTTATATGGCAATCAAGTCTATTGTCACATGGCACGTTAAGTTCACTTTACGTGACAATCAAGTTTGCATATATATGGTAAATTAAGTCTACCTCTATGTAGCAAATTAAAGTCTATTTTGCATGACAAACAAGTTCACATCTATATGGTAAACTAAGTCCATTTTCCGATGGCAAACCAAGTTCACTCTCACATGACAAATCAAGTCCATATTATGTAGTGCTTAAGTCTATATCTACTTGGTGAATCAAGTCTATTTTTACACAATAGATCAAATCTACCTTCATATAGTAAATTAAGTACACTTTTTGTATCAAATTGAGTCCACTTTATTATGGAAACTCAAGATCATTTATCATGGCAAATCAAAATCACTCATTGTGGTAACTCAAGTCTACTAATTGTGATAACTTAAGCCTGCTCTATGTGACTAACTGAGTCCACTTTTACGTAGTAAAATAAATCCATCATCGCATGACAAATCAAATCTACTCTCATGTGGTAAAATAAGTCCATCATCGCATGTCGAATCAATTCCACTCTCGTGTGGTAATTCAAACTCATATAGTCCACTCCTAAAATATTGATGCAGGAGCAAGTATTTGAGAATTGTTTGCACCCTCTCCTCTAATTAGAGCTCGAGAAGAGACTACAAAGGGGTCAATTTGTTTGAGATGATTTTTGTTACAATCAAATTTGATTGGAATATGATTAAAATTGAACTTGTATGTTATTAAATTATATCTCAAATGTGGGTCTCGGTTAAACTTAAATCACATCCAAGTTTGACCAAAACTTGAGCTCAATTTGGACCTAAATCATTGGGAAGTTTGGGCTCAAGCTAGCTCTAATCCAAATGAGTTGAGTGGGTTGGATATTTGAACTAAAATTCATCTAAAATCTGGATCAAAATGACAAAATATAAAAATTTTACAAATAAATCCCTTGACTGAATAAATCTTCATAAATAAGTCATTGGTCAGATTTTTCTAACAAATAAGTTTCTTAGATAAAAATTTTACGAAAAAATTTAATAGAACCTTAAAATTACAAATTAGTCCCCAAAAAATTTAGAATTTATGGATAAACCCCTCATAATTTTATATTTACAAATAAACCCCTAGAATTTTAATTTATTGTAAATAAATTTTTCAAAAATTTTTATTCTCAAAGAAGTTTAAATCTTATTTAAAAAGGATTCTGAAAGTTTCAAAATTTTATAAAGAAGTTTTTTTAGAAAAAATTCCTATAATTTATGAAATTATAATTTAGTCTAAATTTTTTTAGAAAAATTTACAAATAGCCCCTTATAAATTCAATATCCAAGATAAAAATAATTTTTTAAATTATTTTAATCTATAGCAAATAAACACTCATCTAGTGACATTCATATCCATCCATAACCAATTTTAAAAAAAAATCATTATCCATAGCTAATTCTTATTCAAATAAAATCCTCATCCAAACAAATTGTTATATAAATAAATCATTATCCAAATAAATTATTATCCAAATAAATCCTCTTCTAAATAAATTCTTATATAAATAAATTCTTATCTAAATAAACTTTTATCTAAATAAATTCTCATTTAAATAAATTATTATTTAAATAAATCCTTATCCAAATGAATTCTTATCCAAAGAAATTCTTATCTAAACAAATCCTCATCGAAATAAATTCTCATTTAAATAAATCCTTATCCAAATAAATCTTTATATAAATAAATCTTCATCTAAAGTAAAATAGAAATAAATCTCACTATATCTATTTATCTTCATTCAAAATTTGAATAAAAGATTATTATCCATATCCATAAGTTAAAATTTTAAATAGATATGATCCTATCCACTTGTGAGCTATAAAAATCCTAAAAAAGAAAAGAAGAGAGGGAAAATCAGATCCTAGAGATGAGGATCAAAGAGGAGAGTTCCACAAATTGAAAGAAAAAAATGAGTGACATAATAGTCTAGAGATAAGGGAGCTTCGGAATGAGAAGTAAAAGAAGGTGATCTCTTGCTTTATTTTCTTTATTTTTTTTCTTTTCTTCCTCCCTGCTTTGCTCTTGTCTTTGTTCTTGCAGATTCTTCTTCATCATTATAGCTCTAGTATTTCATATTCGTCCTACTGAACTATGCCGGCCTATAGTCTAGGCTACATCGAATTGCACTCATAGAACCTCTAACCCTTACATCGCTACAAGTCACCACTAGACCCATCGTGATCTCGTTTTACGCTGCCATTGCTATCTTCATCGGACTTGCCTCATGGCTTCTCTTTACTGAACAAGTCTTGACAACCCATTATGCACCCTCCGCCCACGCCAGCCATCACCACCTCTGCCTCCAAACCACCTAACCACCTTCACTCCAAACAATTGAGCCTCTTCTACCTCTAGCCTGCTGAGCTGAGCCTTTGCCTCCAGCTTGTCTCTCTGCATCGTCGGTGGGAGGAATAGTTGGATTTAGCCAAGAGATGGCCAGATCAACTGAAAAGTAGACCAAGCCGCCATGGCCCTATTGTAAAAAAGAAAACAAGGGTTTAGTTTGATTTACGTGAGGAAGAAGAAGAAATAGAGGGAAAAAAATAAAAGAAATAAAAGTTATTATGTAAAAAAAAAAGAAAAATTTAACTCAAAAATATGGGAGAAGGGTTTCAAACTTGAGGAAGAAGAAGAAATAAGAAAAAAATAAAAAAAATAAAAAAGTTGTCGTGTAAAAAAAAGAGAAAAATTCGGCCAAAAAAATGAATGAAAGAAAAGAAGAGTTTGTTAAAAAAAAAGCAAAAAGAAGGAGAAAAGACTTCTCTTAATTGATTTTCGGTGAAAATTTATCAATATTGTAGCAATTCGCGATCCTTGACATGACGATGGAATTCCATTAACATTGTGGCCAGCAGTAGCCACTCGAAGATAGCAAACTCTTAACACTGTGGCTACTCCAGCCCCTTGAAGACGGTGGACTCTCGATATCATTGCGGCCACCTATAACCCCACTCGAAGATGACAGACTCTTGACACTATTCGCGACCATTCGTGGTCCCTCAAAAATGGCAGATTCCCATTACCTCAAGCCAACTTTCGAGCTCACACTTAGCCAACATTTGAGCTTACATCCAAGCCAGTCTTTAGGCTCGCACTCAGCCAGCCTTCGAACTTGCACCCAAGCCAGCCTTTGGGTTTGCACCTAGTCAGCCTTTCGGCTCGCACTTAACCAGCCTTCAAGCTTACACCTCTGTTGGCCTTTGGGTTCACACCTAGCTAGCCTTTGAACTTGTACTCAACCAGCCCTCGGGCTCACACCTTAGCCAACCTTCAGGCTCGCATCTCAATCAACCTTCATGCTTGCATTCAGCCAACCTTTGGACTCGTATTCAGCCATCCTTCAGGCTTGCATCCAAGCTAGCCTTCAGGCTTGCATCCAACTAGCATTCGAGCTCGCATCGAAGTCAGCCTTCAGACTCATACCTTAGCCAACCTTCAGGCTTGCACTTAACTAGCCTTTGAGCTTACACCCAAGCTAGCCTTCGAGCTCATATGTTGCCAGTCTTCATGCTCGCATCCAAACCAGCCTTCGAGCTTGCATCCAAACTAGCTTTCGGACTTGCATCCAAGCCATCCCTTAGGCTTGCACCCAGCTAGCATTCAAGCTTGCACTCAAACAACCTTCGAGTTCGCACCTCAGTTAGTCTTCAAGATCGCACTCAGCCAACCTTCGAGCTCTCACCTTAGCTAGCCTTTAGGCTCGCACTCAGCCAGCCTTCAGGTTTGCACCTTTGCTAACCTTGGGCCTCGCACCTTAGCCAACTTTTAGGCTCACACCCTGCCAGCCTTCGGGCTCAGACTTAGCCAATTTTCAAGTTTGCATCTAGGCCAATCTTTTGATTTGCACCCAGTTAGCCAACTCTCAGGTTCACACATTTAAAACCAGGCCACAGGTTTACCTAAAATTATCATAAATAGTCAAGGATCCTCAAATCAAATTGCTTAATATAAAGTAAATCACATTGAGATTGAACTCAGCCAAAATAAATAGACAAAGGCCAAATTGGGTATGATGAATGCTAGGCAATACATCGAGCTACGAACTAAATGTGATATTACCATTCTAATATAAATCAAAATTAGTTCATAGAGAACTAAATAAGCTTAAACTGAGTCTCATTAGATGTGCTACAAAAGCCTTTAGTAATATTTCAAAACTATATCCAACTACATAAGTCATTGGTGATGCTATCAAACTAAAAAATTTAATTATTATTGTGCTCAAAGCTGTTGGTCATACTTTAAAGCTAGTCAATGCCAAAAGCCATTGACAACAAATCTTCCAGGCTAAACCAACATAAAAGCATTGGCAACTTCAAATTGAATCAAACTAATGAAGGCTTAAACTTATTTAATCAGTCAGTCACAACACTTTATTTAAAAGAAGTTAATCACCAACGTACTCAAAGCTGTCGATCACACTTCAAAGTTATACCCAAACCCATAAGCCATTAATGATGCTGCTAAATCAAGGAAGTTAATTGCTAATATACTCAAAACTGATGGTCACATTTCAAAGCTATATTCAATCCCCTAAGCTATTGGTGACATTGCCAAATTAAGAAAGTTAATGGTCAACACGCTCCAAGCTATTGGTCACACTTCAAAACTATAGCCAACCTCCTGAGCCATTCATGGTGCTACCAAATCAATGAAGTCAATTACCAATACACTTAAAAGTCATTGTCTATACTTCAAACTAGCCAACTTTAGAAACAATTGGTGATGCACCCTTTTAAGCTAATCTTCCTTAAAAGTAGTTGACGATGCGATCCTCAAAGTTATACCCAATATTATAAGCTGTTGGTAACGCTACTAAACTAAAAAAGTTATTGCCTACGCTTTGTTGGCTACAAAAATGTTCCAATCCAAATGAAGTTATCACCTACTTCTTATCGGCTATGAAAATACCTCAAAAAATTAAAGAAGTTATCGTCTACGTCTTATCGGCTATGAAAATACTTCAAGGTCAATGAAGTTATCGCCAAAACCTTATTAGCTAACAAAAATACTTCAAATCATGAAGTTATCGCTAAAGCTCAAAATTGTTGAAAATACTTCGAACTACTCCCATTTCTTTTCATATCCCATCGAATGATACCATAGCACCTACTAAAGACCAAGTCGATTTGGATCAGACACCAAACTGTCCAGTGTAGGGGGAGCAGGGTAATAGCACACATCAAGGCTTCCTCTTCACTCTCTCTTTCTTTGTCTCTTTTATGCTTTCTATGTTGAAATTTATTATAAAATAAGGATATGCCTTTACTTAAGCTATATATAATTTCTCTTTAAAATCAATTAAATGAATTTTTTTTGTGTCTTTATTTGATTAGTTAGGTTTCTTATTTTAGAAGATTTTTGATAAGCGTCCAGGTAATTAACAACTGAGACTTCCACCTATTAGAAGTTAATATTCTCACAGCACTTAACAGTGCTTGACAGTACTCTTCAAATTAAAATAAAGTTTAATTTGTGATTCAAGATTGTTACCTAGGGTCTCAGCTATCCCAGGTAGTCAATTTCGATCCCACAATTTGATACTGTTTGACTGTGCGAAGCCCACATGCAATTGGATGTTCAGTTCTCAACCGGCCATAAAATTAAGTCGTAATTTATAGAAATAAAAAAGAATTATTCTTAAAATTCATCAAGAATCAACTAAATTTTTCGATAAGGAATGTGTAATATTGGAATATTTCAATCTTAAATTCAAAGATGAAGTTTATAGTAAGAGAATACCTATCAAACCTCCCAACCAAATCTCAATAACTAAAAGCGAAAATCTTCTCAAAACCCTATAAAAAGGGAGATAGGGCATACAAATTTAAAAAGAATTCATAAACTATCCTTGGGCAAATTCTATATGAGTTGAAGAAGTTTTAAGAAAGATCTTGTCATCTAGGAGGAGAGAAAGAAGACATCAACAAGAGATCGAAAAGATGTAAGATTTCATCTCTTTCTTTATCTTTTCTTTCATTTTTCCCTCTTCTATTTTCTCGCACTTGTTGTTATTGTTGCCCCCTCTTCCTCAAGGTTTGAGGTCACTCGTGACCTTGTTCTCTATCAACCACCATACATTCTTAGTAGCCTAAGTTCGGACAATCAAAACCTGAAAGAATTAGGTGTCTGAACCCCATTATAAGCCTCTCTTTAATTCATCAACACCGTGGCCATATACAACTTCACACTAGCAGATCTCCACCAATACTGCGGTTACCCATGGCCGTCCGTATGATGACAGATCTCCACCAATATTGTTGTCATCCATGACTCTTGGTATGATAGCAGTTCCCCAGCAATACCATGGCCACTTGTGGCCCTCCGCATGACAGTGGATCTCCACCAATAGTGCAAGCACCCATAGCCCTCTATATGGCAACAAGTCTTCGCCAACATCGTGACCATCTATGGTCCTTCGTATAATAACGGATCTCCACCAACACCGTAGTCACCCATGACCTTTCATACGATGGTGAATATCTATTAATACCGTGATCATCCATAGTTTAGATCGTTGGCAAATCTCCTTCACTATTGCACCCATCTTCGACCTCGTTCATCACCATAGCATTATGCCGAAGAAAAAAATTGATAATGAGAACCTCTTGCATTGACAACAAAAGTGAGAGTGAGAACAAAAACAAGAATAAAGAACAACAACAAGCAACAAAAAAAAATAATAAAATATCTTAACAAGATGGTCTAGGGCTAGCCTAGAACCTTGACTGACAACCAATTGATTTAGGGCTAACCTGTGGTATTGTATAAAAGTCAAAATAGTTTTAGGCCAGCCTGCGGTCTTGCTCAACAACTAATCAACTTAGAAATGGTTTGCGGTCTCGCCCAAAAGTCAAAATAGTTTAGGACAAGCCTCCATTCTCGTTTGATAACCAATCAACTTAGGGTTAGCTTGTAGTCTTGCTCAAAGTCAAAATAGTTTAGGGCCGGTATGCAATCTCTCTAGAAGGTTAAGATAGTTTAGGACCAGCTTGCGGTCTCGCCCGATAATCATTAGACTTAAGACCAGCCTACTGTCTCGTCCAAAAGTTAAGATGGTTTAAAACTAGTCTACAGTCTTGCTCGATAACCAATCGACTTAGATTCAGCCTACGGTATCGCCCGAAAGTCAAGACGACAACTAAATTAACATAGGACCAGCCTGCAGTCTCATCTAAAAGTTAAAATAGTTTAGGACAATCCTATAATCTTGCCCGACAACTAGTTTGAACATATAACCAGCTTGCAAACTTGCCATAATATCATTATGATAGGCCAAGAGCTCTCGAACCAAATCGATTAAATTAAAGTAACTCAAATTAAATTTTACATCAGACTCGAATCGCAGTCAAGTCTTAAACATTGAATTGAATCCAATTAAACTTGGCGTAAATCAAATTTTGAATAATCAAATCAGATTAAACTTGATCCAAATCAAGTTTTGAATATCAAATTAAATCAAATTAAACTCGAGTCTAGGTCAAGTTTTTAATATTAAACTAAATTAGATTTAAATTAAAATCAAGTTTTAATTTCAAATTGGATCAAATTGAATCCAAGACTGAATCAAACTTAACTAGACTTAAACATGAAATAAAGTACAAGTCAAGTCCAACCCAGATAGGTTCGAATAGAACTGAAACATGGTCAAACTGAATTTCATTGGGTGTGCTAAATCTCTAGTAATTCTTCAAGGCTATTTCCAACCCCATGAGCAATGGGTAAGGTCATCATCCTGATCTAAATTAACATTAGTTTGAATAAAGCTGAATAAGTTCCACTAGTGTGCCACCAAAGCCATCGGCAACACCTCACACCCAATCGACAATAAGCTAGGGCGAACTATTAACTAACATAAGCCAAAACTGCTGATCATTCTTTCAAACTAAGCAGGACAAAATGTGGGCTCGAACTGGCTTAATTAGTTAGCTAGGATACATTGTTCTAACACTTCAAACTAATGAAGGTATCACTTGTACTTCATTGGCTATGGGAATACTTTAAATCAAATGAAATTATTGCTTACGTCTCATTGACTATGGAAACACTTTAAAATCAAAAAAAGTTAATAGCCAACAAGCCCAAAACTATCAGTCACACTTCAAAGCCACATCTAACTCATAAACCGTTGGTAATACTACCAAATTTAAAAAAGTTAATTGTTAATACATTCAAAGTTGCTTGCTACACTTTAGAACTATACTGAACCCCATAAGCAGTTGATGACACTACCAAATTAAAAAAGGTTAATCATCAACACACTCAAAACTATTGGCCATACTTCAAACTATAACCAATCCCATAAGCAGTTCATGATGCTACCAAATCAAAAAAGTTAATTGTCAATATATTCAAAATTGTCGGCCAAATTTCGAACCCATACCTTATATTATAAGCCATTAGTGACGTTACTAAATTAAAAGAAGTTAATTACCGACACACTCAAAATTGTCAGTTACATTTCAAAACTACATCTAACTCTATAAGTCGTAGTGATGCTGTAAACCAAATATTTGTTCAAGTCATATTTCACACGGTCTAGCACAAAGGAGCAGGGTAGCAGCACACATCAAAGTTTTTTTTTTTCACTCTTTCTTTCTATTTTTTTTCATATTTATTTTATAATTTCATGTTGAACTATATTTTGAAGTGAGGATATACGCTTGCTTAATCCTTGTATCATTTATTAAAATTAATCGAATACTTTTTCCTTTGTTTTATATCTTCATTTTATTAGTTAGGTTTCTTATTTTAGAATGTTTTTGATAATTGTCGAAGTAATTAATAATAGAGGTTTATACTTGTTGGAAGTTAAAATTCTCACGATATTTGATAGCACACTCAAATTAAGATAAACTTTAATTTGTATATCCAGATCGCTTATTAGAATCTTCGCCACTCTTGGACCTCCAAAACCGATCCCACAACTTCCATTACTACATATAATAGTTCACAAATTATACAAAGTCAATGGTGCCTTTGTATGTATCTATGGCATGGTGTTGGTCCACTAGATGCTTTATGAGGGGCTCGCCCATATCCGCCCCAAACTCCAAGTAAAGGATTATTCATCCTTGGCCTGTAGGATGAGGAGACCAATTGGGAACAAGCATATTGCTACCTCGCCATTTCACCATGCAGAGGCATTTGCAACTTAGGTTGTGGCAGGATCTCCTTTGCGTCTTCCAGCAGCATCGACAATTGAGATTGTGGGTTGAACACATGTTCTTTTTTACAATAAAGAGAGAATACCAAAGAATTGTTGCGAAGGCACAGAGGGCATGAGTTGCGGGCCCCCAACATTTGACTTAGGCAGATCTAGGGGGTTACTCCCTATAATTCAACAACAAGCCAAGGATGCTCTAGGAGAGAAGTGATTGAGTTGGTAAATAGTTCTGGAACTGCATAACCTAAGGCAGCACATGCAGTTGCGTTATGAGTTTATTGAACTCTTCGCGTGTTACTAATGCCTGTGTAGTTAGGGTCGTGATCGATTACATCAGTGCCTCAGTTGACCTTGTACCTTTCTAGGATGAATCACCGTGGTCTTGTGCCAATTGAGATTGTAGTTTAGCTCCTTAGTTATAGTTGGTGGAATGAAAAACATTGTTCTATTCTTGCAAGGAGGGGCGTGTGGTCGTCATAGCCATTCTCTCATCATTATTTGTAAGGTGAGAAGTTACAAGATATAGTGAAGATATAGTGAAGATAAAAAAAGAAAACAACTTTTTATATAGTGAAGATAAAAAAAGAAAACAACTTTTTATATAACGTCAAATGATATGAAACAGGCTCAAAAATGTACATTCAATATTGGACCATAATTTTTTTCTTGATTCATTTACAAGATAAAAATCGGCCGAAGGGTCTCAACAAAATTACTCAAGTCAATGGAAGTGAAAACAAATTAGGAGTCTAAATTTTCAAATACTGATCCTTTTATTTTAAGCCATAAAAAAAATATAAATAATGCAGGGTGAATTTAACAATAACATTTGAAATTTTATTAATAATCAAAATCAGATATAATGTTAAATTATAATATTTTATTGTCATCTTCATCGTCGGTGCGTGAGTGCTATGATGCACACAGGTACAGGTCTCAACTTCTGATGTTGAATTGGGAGGAGACCGTTGCAGAGGGTGTTGTGTTGCACCGAGCTGTTTGGCCGAAGGTGGTGGTGCACGGTGGTGTCGCAAGCTTGACAATACAAGTTTACGTGTCATTCCGCGTCAATCCGTTGGCTCGATGAGTCATCCATCGCTTCACTCCATCAGTAGGGTTGTCGAGCTTTCATCGGCTGGTTTACTCTTCAAAACCCACGAGCTGGGAGCACAATAATATGTCGTGGCAACACACATTGTCTGATGTTGTAGTTCTCAGGTACGTAATCTCTATTTCTCCATGTACTCCGTTGTGCTAGAATTACCATACGGGGAAGGTGACACTAACTTTATTATTGCTCCTCCTAGAGCTGTACGGGTCGGTGCTGCTCACCCTGGGATGTTTTATTTGGAATGATTTGGATTAATCTAATTAAATTTTAATCAGATTAATTACTTAGAATAAAAAAAATGGTATTCGGAGGTTGATTAGACTAGACAATATTATTTGAGACTTTATATGACTTTAGTTGAAATAACTGATGAGATTAGCAGGAATTTGGGGGATTTTTTTTTCTTGAACTATCTTTATGAGGGTAACGTCGAGAATACCGTTAATGTTTTTGTTATTGTGTTTCTAACTTTGGCTCAAGAAGAACAAAATTTTTTTGTTTTCCAATGTCTTTCATAGTTATGCACAGGGTGTCATGTTTAGCGAACCCATTTTCACCTATTGGTGCGAAGAGTTCCTGGGTTGGTTGCTTGACTGGTGCCATAGACATCTCGTTCTTGCTCAAGGTTGGCGATTATATGAACATAACACCTAGAACAATGCCAGTGGATCATCATTGTTATTATTGACTTTTTCAGAACTTTTCTTTTGGCTTGCAAAATGCATACTGATGCAGGACTATGTTATAATGTCAAGTATGATAAATTAGTCCCACATCGGATATTGGATAAATAGGGTCCAATATATATAGTGAAAAAGGCCTATATCCCATGAGTGAGATAAAAACCCATTGGTATGGATCACACGGTAAAATTGGTCAAATCACACCTGAATAGAGAGATTATTATAATGTCAAGTGTGATAAATTAGTCTCACATCGGATACTGGATAAATAAGGTCCAATATATATAGTGAAAAAAACTCATACCTCATGAGGTTAAGCTTTTGGGATGGTTTGGTGTCTGGCCCACTATATTATTCCAGTTCGACACTCTTTCGGCTCCTTCAACAGGACTATACCATGATTTTTTATTTTTTCTTATAAATAATTGCCAGGCAATTATATTATGACCCATTCGATTTTCATGTCAACTTCAATTTGGAGACACATGGCCCGAGTGGAGCTTGCATGAGGAGCTTTTTGCTTGTTTTAGCGGTGTTAATTTGGTTTGTAAAAATATATAACTCTTTTTTTAATACATATAAAAATATAATTTTAAACATATATTATATAATATATAAAATATCATATATATTTAATTATTTAATTGTGATAGTATGTAATTTTTTATATTTAGATATTATCATAAATTATGTTAGATTTTTTAATATTTGTTTTAATATGAATTAATCCAAAATAATTATGAAAATTAATTTTTAAGATTTAAATTTGAGTTGAGCTCTTGAGTTCGGGCCAATGATGCTGAGGCCGAACCGTTCCAAGCTGGTTTCGTTTACAGCCCTAGCTTGTCATGCTAATCAGCATATGCTAGTCAGTGAGTTTTGGCTTAGTTTTTGTTATTAGAGCTGTCCCTTGGATTTGTTTAGCGCTGATTGAGCGTTAATTAGCGTGAATAAATAACCCATTGTTCTCTCAGCGTGCGTGTTCTTCTTTTTTGTATCTGCTGCATATGAAGCTCATCTGGAGTGATTTTCCAGGATGAGGAGCCCATTTTTGATACAGACCCTGTGGAGCGGCTACATCAAGACCTCATTCCTTGCACTGTCGCACAGAATAACTTTCCTACGAACTAACCTCCATTGCAGAGTCTCTCGGAAAATTCGGTGCATTGATCTCAAAGCCCTCGCCACAGTGGATCCCCAATCTGTTTTACTTGCATTGTTCCTTCCGGACCACACAAGCCGTGCAAAAGTAGCAAGCATCCTCGTTTGAATATTACACGATGTCAATCGGGATGCTGCACCAAATACCACATCCAAGATGGCTAAGATTGAAGAGAGACCAAATAGATGAAGCTTTCAGAAGAGGATGTTCAAGTACTGCGCAGAGGACATGTTCCGGGGATTCAGTCACAGAATGGCAAAACTGGCACAGTGATGCAGGGATGAAATGCCCAAGACCAATTACTACACAAGTATACATATCTCTAGGTGATAGGGGCCAAGAGAACTCAGTCTAAACTCCGAGAAATTCAAATGGTGAATGGACCGAGTTTGGATTGATTTGAATACCCTACTATTCACCCATTTCATGGCCAATCCTAGTCAAATCCAAGCATTTCTGTGACTTACTTTTATTGTTACTATTATAACACAAGACATCAATGCATTAATGCATTGAAGTTGAACTCAATCTTAATCTGAGGAAGAAACATGTGAAAGCTTTACATTAAAGACGCAGAACTTTGGCAGAGTATTTTATTTTCCAATATCAAGAGAAATAAAAAACAAAACGTAAATCAAGAATGGGAATTTCAACCACAAACATCCTCTAATATGGGTGCCGAGTGAAAGCATGCAAACCCTAAAAGGTGATCAAATCCTCATTCTGGTGTCAAGTCGCCCTTCAGATGAACTTTCTGTCTTCTTGCCAAATATCATCTCATCAAGATCATCCATCATATCATCATCCCTAGACTGAGCTCGAGATCCTGCTGGTTTTCTGATGAGTGAGTCTTCTCTGCTGTCTCGAGGAGAATCCTCAGGTTTCACAGCTACTGGTATCATTGTAGGCTCTGGTTCGGACTGCACGATTGGGGGTTTCTTCAGCTGCTCGTATTTGGAAAGAGCCTTTTGCAGCTCATCATTCATGTTCAAGGCTTCAAAGAGCACAGCCTCATTGTCACCGGCAGTCCCAATAATTCTTTGGATGGTAAGCTGACTCTGGTGGCATTGCTGAACTAGAGTGCTCGTTAAGTCATCCTGCAAAAAGAACCAGAAATTGCTGAGTAGAATTTTAACACCAGAAGCTTTGCTGCAAATTTGCAATGATAAATTTATGCCCCAGGCAATCATGACATAATCTGTGGGAAGTTCCCAATGTTAGCAAGTGACCGTGAGTTCTAACTCAAGGGCATGTTTCATGTATTATTAAAAAATGGAATTGTCATCAATATCACAATCAAAAGTGCTCAATGACAGCTTCAAAACTTCAGTTAACAAAACTAAATTATATTTTGGCTAAGCATCCAAATTACATCACATTAGTTCCATATTAAAATTTCTCCAATCTGCATATATGAGAACTGTGCTACGCATATGCCAACAAATCAAACAATTCCTAATTCAGTACATGACAGAAAATAAACCCTTCCTAGTTGTTTGTATATTGTTTGGCTCAAAGGTTTCCATGAAGTCTACATAAGCAGGGATATGCTTTTTTCAATTCGTCAAATCATCTTGAGATAAGCCTACAACAAACATTTCTTTCACATATTTTTTAGCTCTAAAATCTATCAACATTGTCTAGAAGACAAGTACACTGTTTTTTTTAAGCAGATAGAAGACAAGTATACTACAGCAGCCTAAGAGCATGATTGCAGCAAGGAAAATATATGGGGGTGGGTGGGGTGCAGGGGGAGCATGAGGTCTAGATATCTTGCATAAAGTGTAATTTGAAGTAGACACTAGAAAAGGAAGCAAGCAACAATATTGTCCAAGTTATCTTGTAAATGGCATAGAACTAATAATAGTAAGAATGCGACTATTTCCAATGAAATTAATGCATCCTCTCCCCATCCATCCAATGTTTTATCTATTAGTAGGCCCATATTTCATATAGAAAAAAGATATAGTTTATGTATTTGCTGCATTGCAGTCAGAAATTATTGATCAGATATATACAACCTTGATTCTGGGGAACAATTAATCTGGAATGTGAACTTCAAATCAAACCATAAGGAATCTCAGTCATAGTTAAACAGAGAGGTTTGGAATATGCAATCAGAGTGGAAACAAATCGCACTGTAATGTTTTCTTCCCAAGAGGAATTGCACATCTAATGTCATACTAAATAGAACAACTAGAATAGCATACCTGTAAAGCATCTTCTTGCGGGGACGAGGACAAAACAGTTGAAAGAAGTTCAATGCTGTTTCGAGCAATATCAAGTGCTTCCTTTATTTGCTCAGCAGAAAAACTATGCATAGGAACCTCAGAATAGGTTTGCTCAAATTGAGACATACCAGAATATGCCTCAGTCTCTGAAACTGAACGGGGTGGGGTAAAGATTGGAGCTAGACTCTCATTGTCATGTCCAGGAAATCGAATTCCTCTAGATTTCAAGCTCTACAAGTAGAAATATTACACATCATTAATCCTTGAGATCCAGCATTTTAATCAAATCATCACCAAACAGCTAGATGGCAACTGAACACAGAAAACATACTAGCGACTCATTGAAAAATATCCTTCTTTTTTATAATTGAAGTACAACAGAATTGGAGATAAAGCTAAAACAATGAAGTTCGTTTCTGAAAAAGCTAAGCGTTGCATTATTTCATCCTCCCTGACCAACCACCTAACCACTAATGAGAATTTCATACACACTATCTATATGTTAAATCTTTGGCAGAAAAAGCTAAATAAGAAACCAATTGGTGAAAGCAAACTTATGAGCTATAATCTCCCTTAGAAGAAATAAATCGATCAACTCTTATAAGAAAAGATAATGTGCTATTCAACAACGTTAACATTAAGTGTCTTGTTTATTTGGAAACGCATCAAACAAAAATTCATTACCTTGTAGGCTTCTTCATATACTGGGAGATACCGAAGCTCATTTGCGGACTCCCCCCATGCTTCAATCAGAACAAGAGCTTTATTCTTATTGTTCACCACAGTCTGTGGATCATCAATCAGTTTGACCATCTCATCAAGGACCCTCTCCGCAGCGACCTCTGAGAAGGCCTTCTCACAGTTCTTTACGCAAGTCTCGAGCAACACGAGCGCAAGAAACTGGACCCTAGGACTCTTCAACATGATTCGACTCTTAATAGCACGAATCACTTCAACACTATTTACCTTCTCGCCGTTGATCATGTCACAGATTTCTAGGTTCGTAGACCAGTCAGGTCCATCTAGAGTTTCGGACGTGGCTTCCACGATGATCTTGTCCTCTTGGCTCTGCCCTTGGAAGAATTCCTTCATCTTGAAGCTCATGGAGGACATGCCAGCCGTCATCTTCCGGCCAACCTCAGCTCCGCTGACCTTCAAGCGCTCCCCAAAGGCACTAACTTTGTCCATTATATTGTCTCCCATCTCGAAATCTCAAATAAAAGCTGCAAAATTCAAACTTTTGTCAATTTTCTGGAAAATGGGCACAAATCCATTACATAAACTCTAGAAAAAACAAGAAAAGTTAAATGTAGATAAAAGTAAGAATCAAAATCACATCTCTAATAACAAAAATCATGAAATCAACAAGGATCCTCGCGCAAAAAAGCACTTGCCCGCAATAAATTCCCTCGCGATCAACCGTTTCGATCTTTTCGACAAAAACAAGGGAAAAATCGTAATTGCATTACGAATTGAATAAAAAGAAACGAAAATTACCAGAAAAAATTCCGATCTCTTTGGAGTGGGTGCTTTCAGAGTCGGCGACGTGTCTCCTTCGCTTCTGGGCTTTGCTTTATTCATACACCTGTATTATTTTTTATAAAAAAGAGATTACATTGTGACCGTTTGATCTAGCCGGCTCGCGATTGATCCGTCGGATCTTCGGGACGGACCGGAGAGCCCAAAGCGCGTGCTTGCTTACCAAGTAAACGCCAGTCTCGGCGGGGTTTGGTATACAGAGAGGAGTTGATCAGGTGCCCCAATTAGCATACAGGCATCAGTTATAACTAATTATATTTTGCCACGTCCTTATTTTCACATATAAACCCCAAGGGCCGTTTGGTTGAAAGTAAAGGTGAGGTAAAAAGAAGAGATAAAATATAAATTAATAATATGATCAAATAAATTTTATTTAATTATTAATCTGATTAATAAGTGATTTAAATTTTTATTCAGTGATTTAAATTTTTTTTAAATAAAAATATCCTCAGTTTTCTCTTTTAAAATAGTTGCCGTTTTCACCGCCGAATGCGTCTTTTTTTAACGAGGTCCGGCGCGATCGATTTATCTTTGACGGGGTTTGCCGCTTGCAGTTCGTCTCCGACGGGATTCGCCCGTAGCTGTTCATTCCCCGCCACCGCGCACGCGAAGAACAACCTAGCCGCCACCATCGGCTTCCCAGATCTCCAACATTCGGACACAGGATCCACGATCCTGACCTCCGCCATCGGCTCCAGCGAAGCTGGGTCCCATCCGCCGACAACGACGACCTTCCCCGCAGCGGCAGCAACGCGGACGAACACCGGCACGGGTGCGGCAGCCCAGCGCCATTCGCCGGTGGAGGCATTGAAAACGAAGAGCGCGCAGGACAGAGGGTGGAGGACGTTCTTGGTATCGTCCGCTGCTGCGGTGGGGAGGGGATCATCGGATGGGGGATCAGCTGGGGTTTGGGCCTAGATGAGGAGAATCAGGTCCTCGGCGGTGGAGGGAGAAGGCAGGGGAGGTGATGAGGAGGTGCAAGCGGTGGGAGACGGGGAGGAGGGCGGAGTGGAAGCGGAGGGGGACGCGGGCGAGGCAGTCGAGTGCGATATCGTCCGGGAGACTTGTTGGATCGAGATCGGAGGATTGAGATGTAGCGATGACATTTTAGTTATTTTTTAATTATAATTTAAATAAATTAAATAATATTAATTTAATTAAAAATTTGGTATTTGAAAGATTTTTCAGTCAATCTAAAATGATTTTAAGCTTAAGCTCTAATCAGAGAGAGCCTATAAATGTCATTTTAAATAGGAACGATACTTTTTTTTTTTTTTTTAAGTTGATTTGCATATAACACTCCGAGAGATATAAAATTATTTCAAGAGCCATGGATACATCCACATTAAAAAGCCTCAAAGCTACCGCATTTGCGAGCGGTTTAATGCGCATGTCTTTGGACATAATAAAACTATTTGACCGTGAAGTAAGACTCTAAACTTAATTTATATCCCATTTTTTTGCGAACGAGAGGAGTGTCTTACATCACTTTTTTACGCCATAAATAAATGAGAAGTATATTATCTTAAAAACGTTAAAAAAATATGGTTGTTATTTAAATTATCATTTGCGGGCACAACATATAGTAGATTTAGTATATTTTAGGATTCCGTTTGATAAAAGGTAAAGTATATTTAGCTATTTTTGATAAATAATTAAGAAAATAATGTAATTTGTAATACAACCATTTGACCATGATTTCTACTGTACCTCACATTATATGGGTTCGATCTATTAATTCAATCCGAATTCGACTCAAATTAAATAGATTCGAATTTGTTACAATCGGGTTCAGATCGTAATTGGGTCAACTCACATAATCCATTTATGATCGAATTGACTTGTTTATTTGTCGGATCATAAATGAGTTGGACGGATCGGGTTAACCCATTTACTAATTAAATTAATTAAAATTATTTAGCATTTTATTTTATAATAATTTTTAACTTGTTATTTATAAATTAAGTATGTTTTTTTATTATATTTGATTTTTAATAATATTATTATTTATTAAGCTAAATTTACTTTCGAGCGAGCCCTTAGTCGCAAATCCAAAGACTGGCCCTAAGCCTATTTGATGGAAGCACAATCATCAATATGAGAAAATTTTTTATTTTTTATTTTTTTCTTTTTTTTTCTTATTATTTGTTTCATAGCAATTTCTGTTCTTTTCTCTTTTTTTTTCTTTTTCTTCTTTCTTTTTTTTGTTGCCAACCCACGATGAGATCCTTCGGCAGCAACTTTTTTTTTTAAAATTTATATTTTTTTGTTTTTCTTTCCTACTTTTGTCCTTCTTTCTCTTTTTTTACCCGTGTTATCTTCTTTTTTTTTTTATTTGTTTTGCCCTCCATCAGAGAAGGGTAATGCTTCAATTTGGGCCGGATTTGATTAAAACTTGGTTGGATCTGGCCAGACCTTGGCTGGATCCAACCACAAGAGGTGGCAAATAATGAATGAAAGCTCCAATTGGTGTGTTGGTGCACCCTCAAAAGGTAGCTCGATAAGAAAGCTGGTTAGTGAGGAGAGGATATCCAATGGTGGCACCGATGCTAGTGCTAGATTTTGGTAGAAGGCATAGCTCAGGCCAACAAGGAGAAGACAAAACCATAGGTGACCACAGCGATGATGAAGCTTACGAAAAGGATGGAGTGAACGAGCAAGTGCTAGGTGGAATTAAGAAGATAATACAATTTGTAATACAACCATTCCATTATAAAAAATTAAGAAGATAATGCAATTTGTAATACAACTATTCCATCATGATGTCTATTAGACCTAGAAATATATCATTCGACCCGTTAATTCGATTTGAACCCGACCCGAACTAAATGGATTTGGATTTGTTATAATTGAGTTCGAGTCATAATCGAGTTAATTCACATAATCTATTTATGACCTGATTGACCCATTTATTTGTCGAGTCATTAATGGGTTGGGTAGATTATATCAACCCATTTACTAATTAAGTCAATTAAAATTATTTAGTATTTTCTTTTATAATATTTTTTAATAATTTTTAAAATTATTATTTATAAATTAGGTATTTTTTTATTATAATTGATTTTTAATAATATTATTATTTTAATTATTTAAAATATGTTAAAATTATTAATATTAATTAAAATGTTGAATCAACAAAGGTCCATTTGGATCAATTTGAATTGATTCGAGTAAATTAGATCAATTCAAGTCGGATCAAATTATTACTGATTTAATTAAATAGATTAATTCAAGTCAAATCGGGTCATGACTCGAACTTGACCCATTTAATAATGGGTCAATTCGGATTGGATCAGGTTATACATTTAAAAATTGGATCGGGTTTGAGTTAAAAAATTTGACTCATTTAATAAATGAGTCGGATTCAAATTGACCTACTTAGTATAATACTGTAAATTTGACCCGACCCGACTTGACTCGCGAATTCAAATTGCCAAGTGTAATTTCTGCAATCTAATATGAATCTCCCATGATGAGTTAAGCTCAACCTCAATAAATAATCTTTTTCATCATGATTTACAAAGTTGTATTAATGAAACCATAAATGGATGATGAATTTTTAAGGTAGTATATTTAATTAATTCTCATGTCTTTGATATATAATTAATGAAATAGAATAAAATTATTTTTCCATCAATTAAAACTCTAAAATTAATTTATATCCCATTTTTGAAAATGAAGGTGTAGAGCCACAATCGACCATCCGAAATATTTAAGACATATTAAGAAACAATTTCGAAACAATAAATAAGATTTAGATTGGTTTAAATGTGCAATCAGAAATTATGAAAAAAAATGACTTCTAATAGAGGCAAACTCCTATTGTTAATTACGTGGATAGTTATTAGAAACCTCACAAAATAAGAAAACTAATTAATAAAATAAAGACATGAAAAAAGAAAAGCATAATTTGACTAATTTAAAGAATAGTTATATGTTTTAAATAAGAATATAGCCTCATTTTATAATTTTAAAAATTTAATTTCATAATATGAAAGGTATAAAATGAGAGAGGAATTAGGAAGGCTCAATGATCGCTATTACCTTACTCGTATGTGCTTGATCAAATGGAACTTGACTCGGATAAGTGCTTAGACTAATTCTCTAAAGATGTTGATAACTTTGCTCAATTTCAGGGTATGATTGACTGCTTTGATGTTTGTCAGTCAATCCAACTAAGGTTTAAAATACCACTGATGGCTTTCTATTTACTATCGATTAACTTCTTTTGGTTTTTGATTTAAGAGAATGGTTAGAGACATGAGCTTATACTAATTTTCTCGATTTGATAATTGACAATTTTTAAGTTTGTTGTCGATTAGATTTAAAATATCACCAATAACTTTATATTTTTGTCAATTAAGTTTAAAACATTACTGATGGATTTATACTCGTATTAGTTAAATTCCTTGAACATAGCGTTTAGCTAACTAACTAAGCGAGTTAAAAACTATTTTAGTTTGGTCTGATTTGAGAGAATGATTAGTGACTTTGACTTATATTAATTATTCATAGACGACCTTCTTAGCTTATTGTTGATTAAGTTTAAAGTATTACCAATGACTTTTATACTTGTGTTGGTTGAGTTTGAAGTATCATTGACAACTTTATACTTGTGTCAATAAACTTTCTTGAAGTACGGTGTTTGGCTGATTAATTAAGTGAGTTAAAACCTACTTTAACTTGATTTGAAATAGTTAGTAGCTTTGGCTCATACTAACTATCTTTGATTTGATAATTGATGATCTTTTTTGGTTTATTATTGATTAAATTTAAGGTGTCATCAATGGCCCTGCGTTTGTTGTCAACTAGGTCTCCTTGATTTGAGTTTGATTTGATTCAAACTTGATTTTGGCTCAAATTTGATTTGATTCAATTCAATGTCGAGGCTTAATTTCAATTTGAGTTTGATTTTATTCAATTTGATATTCAGACTTAGTTTTAGTTCAAGTTTGACTTAATTTGATTCGATGTTTAAGCTTGATTTTGGTTCAAATATGATTTAATTCGATTTAGATCAGGTTTAATATGTTTAATTGATCCCCATCAAACCTTAAACTTGATCATTAATGAATTTTGGTTTGAACTTTATTGGTTTCTTGTTGTATCCATTTCTTAATAGATTCTTATTAGAGTCTTAATAGATATTGAATCTAACTCTTATTGAATTCTTATTAGATTCTTAATGGATCTCAAATTCAACCCTTATTGAGCTTTTATTGGATCCTTAGTAGATCTTAGATCCAACTCTTATTGAATTTTTATTAGATCCTTAATAGATCTGGGATCTAATTGTTAATAGTTTTTATTAGATTATTAATGTATTTAAGATCTAACCTTTGTTGGATTATTATTGGATCCTTATTGGATCTTGGATCCAACCTTTATTGGGCCCTTATTGGATTCTTAATAAATATTGGATCTAACCATTAATAAGTTCTTATTGGATTCTTAATGAATCTTGGGTCCATCTCTTGTTGAATTCTTATTAGATTCTTAATGAATATTGGATCTAACCGTTATTAATTTATTATTGAATCCTTAATAGATCTTAGATTTAACACTGATTGGGTCTTATTGGATCCTTAATGGATCTTTGATCCAACTCTTATTAGGTTTTTATTGGATCCTTAGTGGTTATTAGATCCAACTCTTGTTGGATTCTTATTAGATCCTTAATAGATCTTGGATCCAATCCTGATTAAGTTCTTATTGGATTCTTAATAGATGTTGGGTCCAAAGCTTATTTTCTTATTAGATCTTCAATCGATATTGGGTCCAACCCTTATTGAATTTTCATTGGATCCTTAATGAATCTTGAATCCAACCCTTTTTGGATTTGGGTTTGAATCATGTTAGAACTTTATTGGATTTTTCTTAATTAGTTTGGGTTTGACCCCTTAATGGATTTGAGTTTGATGCATGTTGGTTTAGATTGAACTTGTTATGGTTCAAGTTTGGACTAATTTGGTTTTAGTTTGATTTGATCCGATTAGAGTTTCGATTCACATTTGGTTTGACCTGTTTAGAGTTTGGTTCGAACATCTTTAGACTTGATTAGGATTTAGTTTGAAGTTAGTTTAATTTAGGTTGGCCCGATTTGAACTTAATTAGGAGTGGATTTGACCCAATTAGGATTTAATTTAGTTGATCTAATTTGAATTTGGGTTCTTTTCAATTTGAATTTAATCCATTAATTTATTTGATCAATTTAGGTACACTTGGTATTCTATTCAAATTAAGTTAGTTTAACTTGATCAGTTTACTTAATTTGGTCAAATCGGCTTAATTTTAACCTTATTGAGTTAATGATTTAAATTGATTTGATTTAATTAATTACGGAACCCTTGGGATGCCCATTGATCATAATGATTTTTGCGTGAGCTCGTAGATTAGTCGTGAGTTAATTTAACTTTCAAGTAAGTCCGTAAATTGACCTCGAGTCAATTTACCTTTCAAGGGAGATCGCAAGTTAGTTTTAAGTAGATTTGACTTTGAGACGAGTTTATGGGTTGATTCTAAGTCAATTTAACTTTTAGATAAGCTTGCTGACTGGTTTTGAATCAATTTGACCTTCAAACAAGTTTGTAAGCTGACATTGAGTTAGTTTGACTTTTAGGTAAGCTTACAAATTGGTATTTGGTTAATTTGATTTTCGGACAAGTTCATAAACTGGCCCTAATTCTGAATTTACTTTTGGACGGATTTGTAGGTTACTCTTAAGTCTAAATTGACCTTCAGATAATCTTACAAGTTAATCCTAGATTTAAAATTTCATGTGAATCTACAAACTCGCTCTAGGTGAAACCCAAAAGTGCACAAATCGAGGAAAATATTTGTTTTTCTTCTTTAGCTGCAAACCTCCTTCCTGACGTAGGTTTTTTTTTATTTTCTTTCTTTTTTAGTAGCCACTTTCACCTCTTTTTATTTATTTATTTATTTTACTTTTCTCCTCACATGACTAGGAGCAATATGGCCCCGTTAGTTTGGGATCAAGATCAATATTAGCTCATTTCAAAATTATTTTTTTATTTATAAAATTAATATTACTTATTTTACACTGTTATTAAATTAAATTATTATAAAAAAATAAATAGTTTTTCAAACTTTAAATTATTGAAGCGTTAATTTTGATAAAAAATATTAATTTATAAAAATGGTTTATTAGACTTATTCTAATTCTAATTTTGATTCTGATCTCAAATCAAACGGTGTCTACCTTTTTATTTTTTTACTTCAACTTCTTTCTTCCCTCACCTCTTCTCTTCTTTAACCAAGTTGTCCTCTTCCTGTGCCATGGCCGAATCCGGCCCCTCTCCTTGGTGGTACTAATGGTAGAGGCGAGTGGCAAGGCCATGAAGGCAGGGCGGACCCTGGCTCGGTGCTCTGGCCTACGAGGGTGGTGCTGCTTTGCGACATGTGGAGGCTCATGGGAGGTGCAGTGGAGGAGTGAGAGCCTAGAGCGGAAGCGGACGAAGTCAAGGACTGTCAGCTGCTCAGCTCTCAAGCCCGAGAAGTCAGACAAGAATAGCAGTAGGAGCTACTGAAGACCTTAGGTCTGACACCAAAGCTCAGCAAGCAAGGTAATGGAGCAACGCTGCATTCGCTGGTGTGCGGGGTTGAGGTCGGGGGCCTTTGGTGGTGGTAGGATGTGGTAGTGTGGTGGTTGCCATGGTGAGCACCATCATGTATAGAGAGCATGTTAGGCGGCCATGCTGGAAGGAGGAGCGAGCAGCATAGGGGAGCAGTGATGTGGTGGCTGTGCAGATAGCATGCCAGGCGGCCATGGCTGAAGAGCGAGCAGCACAGGAGAGAAAAATGATAAGATTAAACTCACTTACCGATCTCTTCTTTTTTTTTTTTTTTGACTTATGTTTCTTTAGTTATCTAATCTCTGAAATTTCTACTCTTCTATATACCGATCTAATATTTTCTCCTCGTCTTTTTTTTGTTTTGCAAGATGAGACTTTTATAGGTGTGGAAGAGATCAATTTGATTGGGATCGAATGCATTAAAATTTTGAATTGGAGATCTTATGGATTCTTTTTTTTTTTTTTTTGATTTATTTTGGATGAATGAATTCTGTTTGGATTAGATGAGAAATTGTTGTAGTTGTACTCATTTGTGATATCAAGTTACAAGGAAATTATTGGTAAATTTTTTATTTTCAAACATTAATTTGTAATTTTTAAAGAACTCAAGGATTTTTTCACAAAATTGAGCAAGGACCTATTTGTAAAGTTTAAACTTTTTCAGAATTCTTTTTATAGGACTTTATTTACTTTTGAACTTATTTAAAAATAAAAATCTTCAAAAAATCTATTTGTGAATTTATAAATATTAAACATATAATTTAATATTTCATGGAAGGCTTATTTGTAAAAACTGAAAATACCATAAATTCATTTATAAATATATTTTTTTGAAGAATTGATTTATAAATCTTAGATTTTATAAAAGCTAATTTCTAATTATAAAGTTTATTTGAAAATCTTAAATTTTGCGAGTATCGATTTATAATTTAAAAAATTTTATGGATCTTCTCATAAAAATTGTTATCGTAGGAATCTATTTATAAGAAAAATTTAGCCAGAGACCTATTTATAAAAACTTATTTGGTTCTGAGATTTATTTATAAAAGTTTTATTTTTTTTATTTCATCGTAGATTTTTGATGAATCTTTGAGTCCAAATACTTAGTTCACTTAGCTCATTTAAGCTGAATTCAATTTAAACCCAAATTTTATAATAATTCAATTTTAAATTGAGCTCAATTTTTTATTAAACACAATCACAGTTTTAGTCCAACTGATACTTATATTTGATGTATAATCTAGTGGTATTTAAGTTTTGATTCTTGACAAATTTTAATTAAATTTAATTTTAGCCAAAATCCACCCAAATAAAATCTATTCTTTGCATCCTCTTCTCAAGTTGCTACAGAGAGATAAGGGTGCAAATAATATTAAGGTATTTAGTCCCTTGTGTCAATGATTTGTGTCATCACTTTTCCCCCCTTGATGCCCCAATGGCACACGAAAGGAAATATATATTTTATTTATGGTAGAATTCTAGTTTTATACATGAAATTAGATTTGGCTTACTATGTGAACTAGACTGGATCTAATTTATCACAGACGTGAAATTATTTGGTTATTACATTGAAGTAGACTTGGTTGCCACATGAGAGAAATTATATTTGCTACATAAAAATGGACTTAGTTTGTCATATAAGAGTGAATTGGGTTTGCCACATAAGTGAACTTGATTTTTCATGTAAGTGGACTTGATTTTTCATATTAAAGTGAGCTTGATTGCCATGCAAGAGTGGGTGAGTTTTTCATGTGAGAGTAGACTTAATTTTTCATATAATAGCGGGCTTGATTTGTTACGTGAAAACGGATTGACTTTGCTACGTTAGAGCGGACTATATTCTTTACATGATAGTAGGCTTGATTCTCTATACGAGAGTGGACATGGTTTATTATTGTGGAGCTGAAATTGACCATTCGAGATAGCTAAAGACCCGGAGGACTAATTTTGAAATAACAAATAAAAATTAAGGGCGGTTTGAATGTACAATTTGAAATTATGGGAATATAACTTTCAACAGATGTAAGCTCCTATTGTTAATAATCTGGACAATTGTTAAAAACCTCCTAAAGCAAAAAATCTATCTA
This sequence comes from Trichopus zeylanicus subsp. travancoricus, assembly GCA_005019695.1. Classification (NCBI taxonomy): domain Eukaryota; kingdom Viridiplantae; phylum Streptophyta; class Magnoliopsida; order Dioscoreales; family Dioscoreaceae; genus Trichopus; species Trichopus zeylanicus. The sequence goes on along the minus strand of RXID01014768.1, from coordinate 25,666 downwards.
ATAAAATAAAGATACGAAGAAAAAAAACTTAATTTAATTGATTTAAGAAAGAGGCATATGACTTTAAAAAAGGGTATACCCTCACTTTATAATTTAATAGTTTTAAATTCATAGTGTTAAAGAGTACAAAATAAGAAAGAGAATGAGAAAAGGCTTGATGCTCATTGTTGCCCTACCCTCATACACTTGGCTGAGTGGAACTTGATTCAGATGGATACTTGACTTGATTCTTAGCGAAGCTAATAACTTTTCTAAGTTTTAGAGTATGACTGACTGTCTTGCTATGTGCCAGTTGACCTTATTAAAATTTGAAGTAATACTAATGGCTTTTTGCTCGTTTTCAGTTAACTTCTTTTGATCTTTGATTTAAAAGAATGATTAGCAATCTTAGCTTATGCTAATTATTTTTAATTTGATAATCAATGGTCTTTTAGCTTATTATCGATTAGATTTGAAGTGTCACCAATGACTTTTGAGCTTATGTTGGTTTAACTTGAAGTATGGTTGATGATTTTAAGCATATCATCGGTTGACTTTATTTAAATATTATCATTTGCCTAACTGACTAAGTGAGTTCAAGCTTACTTTTAATTTGATTTAATTTAAAGAAATGATTAGTGATCTTGGTTTGTACTAATTATCTTTGATTTGATAATCGATGGACCTTATTGGCATGTTGTCAATTAAGTTTTGAAGTATTGTTGACTAATCCTAATTGAGCTTAGGTCCAACCCCAATTAGGTTCTTATTGAATTTTTAATGGATCTTATCCAACCCTTAGTGGGTTATATTGGATTGTTAATGGATCTTGGATCTAACTCTAATCATAATCTTATTGGATCCTTAATAGATCTTAGATTCAACTTTTATTGGGTTCTTAATGGATCCTAGTTTAATCCGTTAATGGATTTAGGTTCAAGTTCAAGTTGGTTTGATTCAACTTGATTTTAGTTCAGGTTTGACCTAATTCTAGTTCAAGTTTGGTCTAGTTTTAGTTTAGGTTCAGCTTAATTTAAGTTCAAGTTTGATCTAGTTTTGGTTCAGATGTGACTTGATTTAGGTTTGAATTTGAGTGTGATTGGATGTGATTAGGGTTCGGTTCAAGCTTGGTTAGACCCAATTAGAATTAGATTTGAGTTTAATTTGACCCGATTAGGGTTCAATTTGAACTTAGTTTAATCTAATTAGATTTTAATTTGAACTTAGCTTAACCCAATTAGGTTTTATTTAAACTTGGTTCAACCTAATTAGAGTTCAGATTTGAGTTCAAATTGACCCAATTAGGGTTTGATTTAAAGTTGATTTATTTGATTAGGGTTTGGATTTGAACTTGATTTAAACCTATTAGGGTTTGGTTCGGACATGACTAGTCCAATTAGGGTTCAGTTCAAATTTGGTTAGTTCGAATGTGGTATTGACTCAATTAGAGTCTAATTCAAACTTTTTTTATTAGTTCAAATGTGGTTTGACTCAATTATAGTTTAATTTGAGCTAGCTTTGATTTTGGGTTGACTCGACTTGAACCCAGTTTGATTCAGTTTGACTTGAGTTGGACTGATCAAGCCTTGACCCAATTTGGACCTTATTAGGGTTGAGTCTTAACCCAGTTTATCATTTTTTTTTACTAAAATGGATGATCAATTGAGGGTACTAATCGATCACCCAAAAGGGTATCACTCCAAGTTTATTAGAACTGGATGACTAGTTCGATATTGATCGTCCGACAGAAGGGATTCCATTATTGGTTTGTCAGAATCGGACGATCGGTTGGGATATCGGTCATCTGATAGAGAGCTTGCCAACCCTGGTTGACTACAACTAGTCAACCAATAGAAAGCTTTCTGTGCGGCTAACAACTAGTTTTTTCCATTTGTTTTGTCGATTTAGATCTATTTAATGGTTTGTTAGAGTCAATTTGATTTAGCTTAATTTATTTTTTAATTTAGTTGAATCGACTTGATTTTAATTTGATTAAGTCATTTAATCAATTTATGTTACTTGATTTTTGGACCCTAAATTGGAATTGACTTTTGTGCGAGTTCACAAACTAATCCTTGATCAAAATGACTTTCAGACAAATTCGTAGGCTAATGCTAAGCTGAGTTGGCTTTTGGATGAGCTCGAAAGCTGACCCTTAATCAGAATGACTTTTAAATGAGCCTATAGGCTGGCGCTAAGTTGAATTTACTTTTGAACGTGCCCACAAATTGGCCCTTGATTGCAAATCCAATGGCTATCCCTAAGCCGATTTGATGGGAGTGCAATCATCAATGTGAGAAAATTTTTGATGTCTTTTTATTTTTTTTTCTTTCCACAGCAACTCCCATTCTTTTCTTATTCTTTTTTTCTTCTTTTTTTTTGTGTTTTGTTGCCAACCCATGTGAGATCCTCCAGTTGCAACCTTTTTTAAAATTTATTCTTTTTTATTTCTCTTTTATACTTTTCTCCTTTCTGCTTTTTTACCCATGCCATCTTCCTTTTTTCCTTTGTTTTTCCCTCCATCAGAGAAGGGTAATGCTTCAACTCGGGCCGGATCTTGCTGGAACTTGGCTGGATCCGGGCAAACCTTACCTGGATCCAACCGCAAACGGTGACAAATAATGAATGAAAGCTCCGATTGGTGTGTTGGTGCACCCTAAAAAGATAACTTGATAGGAGGGCTGGTTGGTGAGGAGAGGAGATCCGATGGTGGCACCGATACTAATGCTAGGTTTTGGTGGAAGGTGAAGCTCGGGCCAACAGGGAGAAGACAAAACCATGGGTGACCATGGTGATGATGAAGCTTGCGAAAAGAATGGAGTGAATGAGCGGGGGCTAGGTGGAATTCTAGTAGCAAGTACCTTGATGAGAGTTAGAGGAATAGCAAAAATAAAATAAAGAAGAAAGAGGAAGGATAAGAGCCGTACTTCTCTTGCTTTCTTCTTTTATTTTACTCTTTGATTTTGTAGCTAAACTCCTCCTTCACAATGCCTTCTTGATCTCCTTTTTTTTGTTTCGAGGTTTGTCCTCCTCTTTTTCTTTTTTCCTCCTCATGTTGACAATGTTTATATAGGGCTTGGAGAGATCGAGTTGAATTGGATCTCAATCTCTTTTATTTGAAATTTTGAATCATGGATGTATTTGTAAATGGCTATGGATAAGTTTATTTTGAGATTAGATGAGTTTGTTTTGAGATTGGATGTACCCATCTTGGATATTGAATTTATAAAGGAATTATTTACAGATTTTCTGAAAAGTGTAGGCCAGATTATGATTTTGGGAACTTCAAGGGCCTTTTTGTAAAAAAAATTTGCAATTGGCTCATCAGACAACCAATTTCTTCTAATCTAAAGTGGCACTAGGCGACCGATGAAGAAACCAGTCGACCAGCAGAGAGTTACTAGTACTAATTTATTAGAATCAATTGACCAATTGAGGAATAGGTCGACCTGCAAGAAAGTTCCACTAGACTCATTAGAATCACGCAATCGTTTACCAAGCGGTCAATCAGTTCGACGCATTCAAGCTATATTTTAGTGGCATACGAGTCTTCATTTTGACTAAATTTTGATTAGATTTAATTTTAGTCAAAATCGACTCAAATAACCACGTGAAAGTGGACTTTTGTCATATAAATATAGACTTCATTACTATACAAAATAGACTCCATATGGAAGTAAACTTGATTTGCTATATAGTTGTGGGCTTTATTCGTCATTCAAAATGGACTAAATTTGTTATATAAAAGTAGACTTACTTTTTTACATAAAAATGAGTTTGATCGCCACATAAAAGTGGATTGAAATTACCACGTAAAGTGGACTTGGTTTTCTACATAAAAGCAGTCTTGATCACCATGAGAAGGTGAATTGGGTTTGCCATGTGAGAATAGACTTAGTTTACAATTAATACAAGCTTGATCACCATGTAAAATAAACTCTAATTTACTACAGAAAGCGGACTTGGTTTATCATGTAACCACGAGCTTGATTGCCACATAAGATAGTCCTTAATTTATCACATGAAAGTAGAATTAATTTGTCATTTAAATATGAATTTTATTACCATACAAAATAAATTTTAATTTACCATATAGAAGTAGACTTGGTTTATCATTTAGATGCAGACTTGATTGTCACATGAAAATGGATTGGGTTTGTTACATGCAAGTGGATTGGATTTACTAGATAAGTGAAGTTGATTTTTCATATAAGTAGACTTGATATTTCACATTAAAACGGGATTGATCACCACACAGGAGTAAGTCACGTTTGCCATATGAGAGTAGACATAATTCTCCATATGATTGCAAGCTTAATTCGCCATATGAAAGTAGATTGAGTTTGCTATGTGATAGTAGACTTAATTCTTTATATAATAGTGGACTTGATTCACCACACGAGAGCGGATTTAGTTTATCACATAGAAGTGAACTTAATTTATCATAGAAATGTGGACTTTATTATCATACAAAATGGACTATTTATCATATAAAGTGCACTTGTTTTACCAAATAGTTGTAGGCTTAATTAGCTACGCAAAATGGGTTTTGTCATATAAAAGCGGACTAATTTTTTTTACATAAAAGTGAGATTGATTGTCATGCAAAAGTAGATTGAGCTTGCCACATGAAGTGAAATTGATTTTCCATATAAAAATAGACTTGATTAGCATGCAAAGTAAGTTTACTATATGAAAGTAAATTTGATTTACCTCATAGAAGTAAGTTTGATTCTCTACATAAAAGTAGGCTTTATTAACATACGAATTGAATTTACCATATGAAAGTAGAGTTAGTTTGTCATTTAAATGTGGGCTTGATTCTCACACAAGAAAAAAAATAGACTTCAATTTACCACATGGAAATGGACTCAATTTGCTATGCAAATGCGGGTTTAATTACTACGCAAAATAAACTTTAATTTATCATATGGAAGTAAACTTAATTTATCATTTAAATAAGGGTTTGATCATCAAGTAAAATGAAATTTAGTTTACCATATGGAAGTGATATTAATTTATCATTTAAATGTGGACATGATTGTCACACAAAATGAACTTTAATTTATCACATAAAAGTAAACTTCATTTTTATTTAAATATAAGCTTGATTGTCAAGAAAAATACACATTATTGTGCCACGTGAAAGTGCACTTCTTTTATTATTTAAATATAGGCTTGATTTTGTGTAATATCACTTGAAAGTGGACTTAATTTATCACTTAAATATAAACTTGATCACTATGTAAAGTAAAATTTAATTTGTCACATGTAAGTGAACTTAGTTTACCATTTAGGTGCAAGCTTGATCGCTATATAAAATAAATTAAGTTTGGATATGTAAGTAGACTTAGTTTGTCACTTAAATGTAAAGTTGATAATCACACAACATGAGTATTAATTTGTCACATAAAAATAGATTTAATTTAGCATTTAATGCAAACTTAATTATCATGTAAAATAGACTTTAATTTGACTACTTTCAAAAGTTGTTATTTTGGATTCACCATATTAGAGATAATATACTTAATTTTTTTTGCTATCTGCGAAGATAGCATATCTGATTTAATCATTTTAGTAGTGATCTATTTGATTTAACCATTTTGTAAGTGACATGTTCTAATTTCATCACTCGTGAGATATAATGCTTGATTCCATCATTTCAGAGGTGGCAATTTTGATTTCACTATATTTGAGATGGTGTATTTTTTTTTTTGCTAATTTAGACTAGCATATTTATCTTTTTTACTATTATATAAGTAATATATTTGAAGTCTCTGTCAAAATTTCATGACTTTTAATTCAGCTTGTTGATTATGGGGCAAAGGGCAATATCACATGTCCTTTTGAGTGTCATGATAATAGATACCTTAGTTGTCAACTACAATACTTACCTTTTTTTAGAAGCATTGGGGAAGAAAAATTTATTTGCTCTTATATTTTGAGATGATGAAAAATCCTTGATTATTTTTGCATTTTTGATACTCAATTATATGTCTCCTTTGTAAGAACTTGACAAGGAAAATTTAATTTTTCTTGTATGTAGCCTGTTAATAGTAGGAGAATGAAAATCTCATTTGGGATTAGCCTAATAGACTAGTTATTCACTCTAAATATTTAGCACCATGCTTTTTCTTCAGCAATCAAATGAGAAAATATTTGATTTTATTTTTCCTAATTTTTTTTATAAGAGGATGAATTTAATGTTTGATTGAGCATTCACAGCAAATGCTCAGGTAATATGCCTCTATCCTCATTATGTGCTTTTGGGAGAAGAATATTACATATTCTTAAAATATGCCTTTATCCTCATTATGTGCTTTTGGGAGAAGAATATTTCATATTCTTAAATACTAGCATTATTTTCATCTTTGCATAGAATAGCAAAGGAGTGTGGTGTCTATTTTTGAGGAAAACACCCAACTTCGATCGAGCGGAATTTCACCATTCCTTTTTAGTGGGATGGAGCCATATATCCACAATGGAAAAGACTGTCAGTTGACAATATTTGAAGGAAGAGAGCTTGACCTATGTAGCAATTTTAGGATCAAGGGCCGAAGAAAGAGATTTGCTTCCAGTCTTAATTTATTCATATGGTGGTTGTTTGACTTAACCAATCAATCAAAGTGGCTTAACCCCAATTAGTTAGAGAGTTAGCCTAAAGGCAACCTTAAATCTTCACCTTATCATCCATATCACACTTTGGTATCTCTTGTCATATAAAGAGAGAGTAGAGAATGAACTAAAATGTTATTGCTTTCATAGAACTCATCTTCTACAATGTCACATTGATATGTTGGAGTAGGACATGTTGTGGTAATCGACTAGATCAACGAGCAAATGCCTAGATTGCTGCTTGTCAAATTGTAGTATCTTAGACTGATGATTCATCTTTCATTTTCCTTCATGAGTTTTGAAAGAAGTAATTTATGAAGTGATTTTTTTTTAATATACTTTGATTGAAATGCAAAACATATGTATTTGTATTGATTTTCTTATTTCATCATTTCTTTCATTAGCTTAGTTTTCTTAGTTTCATTTTCTTTCAATCACTTTATTTCTCTCTAAAAAATTTCTAAAGATTATTATTTTTTAAGATATTTTAGTAGACAGATGGTATGTCCTTTTATCTTTGATTAAAGTCTTTTATTTGATTCGGGTTATTAAAGTTTAAGAATAATTTTATATAAGGATGTGGTAGGTCATCAATCGACCTCCTCTTATATTTTCTCTTTAGTGTAATATTTTCTTCAAGAACCAATTTTTCTAGCGATTTCGTTGCTTTTATGGTATTTTTATTCATTGATTGCTTCTTTGACTTTGCTTTTGATCTCTAGATACCTCTCAAACTCAATTTTCAAGGTTTACACAATTGCATATATCATCTAGTACTTATTTTTTAGGTAATCTTTTTTAGTCGATAATATACCAAGATGAGGATAGGTTAGTCTTTCTAATTTCGGCATGCAATTAAATTTTTTCCTTTTTTAAAATCTCATTCTCCTCTTAAGAATCCAAGATTTGCGGACTCGCAGATGCTAACCGATTCTTACTATTTGAGTTTGTCTCTCTTGGATTGATTTTACATATGAGATTTCTTTATTTGAAACTTTATTTCTCATTATGTATTTGGGGGAGGGGGAGCACTTTTGCATTTAAAATAACTTTCCTAACAAGTTTTTAGTTACTTTGAGATTGGTTGTCATATTTTCAGATATGCATTCTCGAATTTAACATAGGACATTGGTGAGTGAGGAAGGTATAGGAATTTTAACTCTACCATATTTTATCATTGACTATTTTTGTCTTCAAACATCATTGTTTTATTTTTGGAGGCATTATCCCTAAGACATAGAGTAGTTCACCTAAATACTAAAAAAAGATTTTTTTTTTTTTTTTTTTTTATGTTTCTTAGTGACATTTTTTTGTTTTATGTTTTACCTTGAGAAGTATGGAACGTATACTTGACTAGTCAGTTTTGATTTGATTAAATGTTCTACATAGGCTAAAGCATAAGTTTTATTTATTTTCCTGATTTTTCCTTTTTGGTTTTTTTGTTTGTTTTATTTTTTATTTTTTTATTTTTTTTTTTACTATTGAAACTCAAGCAACTATTTGACTCTTTTATGTTATAGATTTGGTACAAAATTTCTTTTTCTTAGGTTTAGTTACTCATCCCTTAATCACTCTGGTGTTAGAGGATGATTTTTCTTCTTTCTCAACTAAAGAAAATTAAATGTGTGATCTTTTATTTCTCTTTAACTCTCATGGTGTTGTCATGGAGTTAAAGGTAAGGATTGTAACATCTAATTTTAGCTTCTATCTAGCATCCTAAGTTAGTCGAACACTCCACCGATTGTTCCTCTATTTGTTTTACTTATATTGATTACTTTAACTTCTAGGGTAGGTTGTAGGCAGTTAAAAATTGACTTTTTCCTATTGCCTAGTGTCTGAAAGATTGATACCCTACTTTATATCAATGGACCCCTCATTTTATCATTAAGGTCTGGCAAAATCAAATTTGGCCTTTGCACCCATTAACGAACCCCTCAACCAACGGACTTGACCTTTGCCCCCATGTATAAATTGTATGGAGTTGGACATAATCTCATAACTTATATGTAATTCAATTACTCCTACGGTGTTCGTTGGTTGAAGAAAGTGTACCATAAATCCTTCACCGAGGATGGTGGTGTGTATGTTGGGATAGGAGGACTATTTAATGATGTCATTTCTCCTTTCTTATAATAAAAAATAATGAATCAATTATTAGTTTTCGACTTTTCTTCTTTTGATATGTCTCTATTATAATAGTTTTCAACTTTTCTTCTTTTGATATGTCTCTATTATAATAAGTAGGTCTCTATACTTGGAGGAAAGTTATATTACACTAGATATACCAAAATTTATAGCCGACCAATGGTAAAAGGCGTTTAATTTACACAACACATGTCTATCATAAATAAAAAAAGATCTCACCGAGCGTGCTGGAGTTTATAGAGCTGCGGTCGACCACTTGGGATAGCTAAAGGATCTCGAGAAACAATCTCAAAATAACATATGAAATTTAGGTGGGTTTGAATGCAATAAGGAATTATGGAAACATGACTTCTAATATATGTAAATCATTATTGTTAGTCAATCTGACAATTATTTGGAACTTCTTAAAGTAAGAAACCTAATTAATAAAATAGAAATAAAAAAAATAATTTGATTAATTTAAAAAATATTATATGACTTAAATAAGAATATATCCTTACTTTCCAATCCACCGATCCTTAATTGATTCTTATTGAATCCTTAATAGATCCAATCCTTATTGGATCCCTAATATATCTTAGATTTAATACTTATTGAGCTCTTATCGGATTTTTAGTGGATATTGGATCCAATCTTTGTTGGATTCTTAATGGATCCCTAACAACAAATCTTATATTCAATTTTTAATAGGTTTTTATTAAATCTTTAAGGTTGCGTTTGATTTCAGATCAAGATTAAAATCAAACTTAAGGTCAAAAATAAACTATAAAAAAATAATTTAATTAAAATTTTAGTGTTTAATTATTGATAAGATTAGTCAATAATTTCAAATATTTTTTACGCCATTTTACCGTCAACTATTTTTACTGCTTGTCATTCTCGCATTCGCCCAGCTCCATAGCTTCAAACAGGGCAAAGCAAAGGTAGTACCAAGGGTTTTGCAGATGACGATGGGTGAAGGAGAAGGTCGAAGGTGGTCGCCCAGCCCTAGCCACCCTGAAATCCTTTGCGAGTTTCCTTCTTCTTCTCGCAACCACAGGTTGATTCTATGGTTTCTAAAACCCTAGCTTCCTTCTTCATCTCTTTTCACATATTGATTCATTCTTCTTCTTGTTGATTGTCACCGGCGGCTTGACAGCACAGTTGTCCGTGGCCGCAGCATCGGCGGTGGTGGAGGATTTGGAAGACGTCTCCGTTGGTAGCCTGCCCAGTTTCTGCTTGATCATAGCTACAAGTTAACGTCGTGGAAGTCCTAAAACCTTCAAATCGCCTCAGATTGCTTGGAATTACATGATCCGAGGTAGAATTGAAGTGAGATCTGAGGAGACGATGGATGAGGAGGGATTTGTTCATCGAGGAACTCGTGATTTCAAGGAATTGGAGGATCGACGAGGAAGATGAAGGCGAGAGGGGTAAATGAGCTGTCAGAGCTTCAAAGTGTGGAAGAGCAAGGGGAGTTCGGGGAGAAGGGAAAATTTGAAAGATTTCAATGTGCTTCTTTGAAAGATTATTGGTATGTTACAATTTCTCATTCCCAGTTTGCTCTGCGATTATTCTGATTTACAGTTTGGAGAAGAGACTAATTTTAGAAAGAAGTATATGCAGAAGACTCTATAGAAGGAGCTGATGTTGGGTGGAGATGACCCTTGCTCTACATTTTCAGCTTGAGCGATGGAAGTTTGTTAATGAGTTTGCTCTCCCTTATCAATTTGAATGTGACATCTACTGAATCATGGAATAAGCCAAAATAGCAGCCTGTGTTGTCAGTGAGGGAGTTCAAAAACTACTTATCACTATTCTTTTACAGGATTGGGTCTCATTTTTTGAGGCTAATGCAGTGTGTCCTTCATTGAAACCATTTGGTTTGAGATCGTTCAGATTTGAGATGCTGTGGCAGAAATTACTGTGTGGTAGTATTGAACAAAGTTATCAAAACTATTCGTAAAGCCTAACTTAATAGTGCTGTTAGTGACTCCCTGCTTGATTTGAGTTGCCCTACTTGTTATTCAAGTCTTTTAACTGGTTTATGCTTGAAGAGCTCATGCTGTAACTCTGTTCTATTCTGAGAGTGAGACATTTGATACTATTGCCACAAAGTTGCCTATCATAACTCATGATCAGGTTGTTGGCCTTTGTGTTATCTTGCTCAACTATGTTACTCAAGTAATGATTTTATATGGTTGAAATGACGTAATGGAGAAAACTCATGGTGATTAATTTAAGATATTATTTTTGAGATTTTCTTCCTTAAATTCATTCATCTATAAACTTCACTCCAGCATAGTCTTGAAATAATGTCTATCAGAAAGTCATTTCAGGTTCTTTTGGACTACTCTATATTCATGGCAAAGCATCTATAGTTTTATGTTGTTGGTCCTTCACCGTTCTTTCTACCCTCAGGATTGTTGTGTACTCGTGTATGGCAAGTATATGATGTTACAATATTTAGATGACCATCCTGGAGGAGATATATTTAGATGACCTTCCTGGAGCAGATGATGCCCTTGTATCAGTGACTAGTTTATTGCCCAAGTTTTCTAATATTTTACTTGTTCTCCTTTACATAAAGTTCATCAGAACTATATAACTTCTGAGTAATTTCAGTTGATCTAATCTTATGCTTTGCTCATGCTAGGCAGGGATTCAACCGAAGAATTTGAAGATGAAATAAACGATGTCCAACAAATGAGGCATCCTGTTCTTCTCTTTGTTTTGCTACTACTGGTTCTCACCAAAGCACAAGGTATGAAGTTAACTTTTTTGTTCATTATCATTCATTTTTTTGGATCATTTCTTTCCGAAACCTGTTTCTTCTTGTCCAGGGATCCATTTGGAATGGCGGTCCTTGCCTCCTTTCCATAGCAAAATCATTGTGAGTAACGAATCTATCGCATTCTACTGATTAAAAGCAGTGTTTTCAAACTTAAACTAGGTTTTCGTTAGTTTTTTAGCAACTGCTCATGGTTTTTCTCAATGATTTCGTAATCAGGAAAAGGAAGCTTGATGCGAGAAGGAAGTAGCATTGAAGGACTTTCTTGTGAAGGTGATGGTCGTTGCTCAAGTATGGCTAGAGAAAGGCCTTCTAGGGAGGTCAAGGAAATCCATCACAAACAACCAGGAGTTCAAAAAGATTACTATGGACCCAAGGATCACAAGTCTAAGCATTAGTAGATCTCCATGTCTTTGAAATCAAAGATTGTTTGGCTTTTAAAAGCAAGAAATTCTTCTCTCATTTGCGTTTCTTTTCTTTTCATTCTCATGGATTCAAGCATGAAATTTTGTTGTAAACTCGACAATTTAGACATATTACGGTTAGGTTAGTCTAATTATTCACATCAATTTTCATCTTTTTCCTTTGCTAATAAAAGTAGCATATATCTTTAGTTTCAACTTTCAAGCATAACACGACATTATATCATAGATATCTTAATACTAGAGTTTGTATAAGGAAACAATAAAAAATATAATGTACATTATTGTCAGATATACAACAATTTTCTAAGACAATACCTCATAGTTCAAAATGTCATAAGATTACATCAAGAGCTGCAAGAATGCAATGAGAAATGTTTGAAGAACTCCAGATTGAAAAGTAAGCATCAAGGAGAAGAAATATCCTAACTTGCATTATAAGAGGAGTTTGTCATGAAACCCAGCATGGGGTTCACCTTGTTTGCCACTTTTTCACCTACACATGCGACTTCTTTGTGACGAAAAAGTACGGCTTTGTTTTATGCAAGTAAACCAAAATAGAAAAAACCATTAATATGATTCTAGAAAATTATCTCAAATATAGTAACAACTAATAACCAATTAAACAACAATTAACTTATTTGAAATCAGTAAGTTAGATACGAGATTTTATATCAAAAAAGAGTGGACTATCACTTTGCATCCCATAAAGCTGTAGTTATTTGATTTTGAAGCATATCCACACTTCATACTTCATGTTGCGATATACAGGTGCCAGGTTCTGTTGTTTCATTGTAAGTTTTCATATCTTTTTTGGTGTTATCATCAACCTATTGGTTAGCCCAACACTCACGATACAGCTGGTCCTCACTGTAATTTCTATGTATGAAATTATGTAGTACATCACAAGCCAACACTATAGCATATTGTGTCTTGTAAAGATATGATTGTATTTTACAGAATATTTGAAATCGTTGCTTAAATATGCCAAATGTCCTCTCGATATAATTTTTCAAACTGACGTGCATATGATTAAACTTGTCCTTTGAATTCTGATATTGACTCTATTGTGATCAAACTGTCCAATGTGATACCGTTCATTTCGAAATGGTGCGACAAAGTGGCTAGTATTGGCATAATTGATATGTACCTAAAAATAATCTATCATAAGCATTACAAACATTATCATTCGTGTTTAAACAAAAACAAAAATATGAGTTTCACCTTCAGGGGCCGAGAAATTGCCTCGTATTAAACATTCTTGTAAGACTCATGCGTCTGCCGCGATTCCTCCCAACCTCTACAAATGTACAAGAATTCCATATTAAAATACATAACTACCATAACATTTTGCTTAAGCAAACCATGTTTATCTCGAAATGGAAGTTGCATTTCTCAATTCATAATCACAGGTATATGCGTGTCATCTATTACACCGAGTGCATCCTATAATGAATAATTCATATGTTAGGGTTTTAATTTGACATTACTTTGAAAATTTTATAATCATTACCTCACCTTAAAAAATGGATATGCTCCTCCTCCATTAAGAATCGCAGGATGGATCGGAGCATCATCATGCAATAATTGTATGTAGTCATTTTTTAGTGAGATAATGCCTTCCAAGACAATATTAAAGTACCTACTTATAGTCTCTGTAGAATGTTGAAATGTCAGTTGTAAGCCTCTGTTAGACGCCACATGGGCAACTGAGTAATAAAATATCCCTACTTGTAGTTCAGATGATACATGTATAGATACATTACTTTTCCGTTTAACTAACAATCTAGTAAGATGTAAAAACCTATGGGGCACAACTCTGAAGGTTCAAAAACATCATTCCTCATTACCAAGTAAACCATACATAGTCTCCATTCCAGTAAAGGGTCGATTATTCAGTGAACGAGGTGGTCTTCTCATATAGGTTGAGGGGCCTTGTATCTGATCGAAAATGCTATCTTCCAACACACTCCATTTCTAACTCCTTGTTATTAATAATGTCTCACCAATTAGATATTTTTAAGTGCTACAAAGATAAACACACTTTGGCATAATATTCCCAATAAGGTCTATTTATAAATAGAGACCGACCGGTGTCACATGGACAATAATTATGTCTTATAAAAGATATCAAGGGGAATCACATGTAATACAAAATCCTAAATACAATAAATCACAAGAGAGGTAGCTTAAAGAACTCACGAGATATAATCTCAATGACACGAGTCGTCACATGTCCAATAGTTACAACAAACAATGATCGTACAAAAAGTTAATGACATGAGTCCTCACATGTCTAACAGTTAGAGCAATGTCAAAAAACATTAGCACAACAGTATGCATTAGAAAAGTTCCAATAAAAATTCATATGCAAAAGTTATTTGAGTGATAGATAATGCCTGAGTGATAGGTCATGTCTGTGCTTTTATACATTATCATATTTGAAGAGTAGATACACCGTGTTATACCTAATTATCACAAAAGTGATAAACTTTGTAAATTATGAGTAATAATGGCGATGAGAAAAAAGTAAATAATAAATGAAAATAACTCACCTTAGTAAAGAGGGACTAGTGCCTAGCATGGCTACTCATCTGGAAACCTACTCGAACTTATTTGATAGTTGAGTGGAGGACCCACTTGATCTACCAGCATCTATTTCGTGGTTTGTATTGAATTCACTTATTCGCAAGTTAGCCCATAATTTTAATCCATCCGAGTCCTCCTCTCACAAAATATAATCTTATTGTCATGAATCCTTCAAATATTTAGCGCATTTCAATCTTTCTAGTCCGGACAAAAAACTAAGACAAAATAACTTGTCCAATTACTTGGCCTTCTTAAACTTGTATTCGGTGTATTCATCTCTACTACGAACATTCTTAAGAATTATTTCATCCAAAATATCATACTTTTTCTCTATGATATCTATCCACCTGTCTAACCTCTCATGATTAATATTTTTTGCAGGCTTGCTTGTAGTACTTCTTGTTAACTTTTCACTACGTCTACTATTGTTTTTTCCACTATTGTCATCCAATGCTTCAAGAGAACATTTCCCACATGGCCCAGAAGTATGGTCCTCACCATAAAGCAAGTTCCTCCGAGCGGTATGATTGACTGAGTCATCGTCGACCTTAGTATTTTGCCTCATTGGTGAGCCGCTTGAACCGGATCCCTCTCGTGGTATCGATGAAGCTTCAGGTGCACTTCTCAATGAATGCATCCACCTTCCTGTCGCAATTGAGCTCTTCACCATCATTTTTACCTCAAAAAACTGAGGAAAACTATTGATCCAAGCATTTTTCATATTGTGGGTTATGCTTCAAGAAAAAGAAAGAACATTAGAAATAGAATTTCACATGATATTCGCAAAATTACAATGTAGAGTGTAACATACCATGAAAAAAATCCTTCATTACTTCCAAATCTCCTGTTGTTGGCCTGTGGTGGTCGTAGTCCCATGTCCATCCACTCTTGTTCTTCATAAATTGAAAGTCATTATATCTTTTTTCTCAGTCTCTTCCATCTAGCCCTCATTTGCTCTACATCACATGACACTACAGATAATTCATTGAATCTTTCCATAACTCTATTCAAAAATTGCTTTCTAAAATTTTCATCCTTATTTCTTCCATCAACGTGTTCCTCCATTAGCAACCAAACAATAGAGTGTCCTCATCTGTGGCCCAATTTGGAGAGCATCCATTCCTGTTAAAAGACTGTTCAACTTGTTGACTTGACTTCTCCTTGCATTGTGTTCAAGGATTTCACCAAATTGGTGGATTTCGAGCATCCATTCTTGTACTAAAATTACAAGAAGTAAATAATTGTTTCAACCCAAGGAATGCAAGCATAATAATATCAAAACCTTTTCATCATAATAATATTCGACTATAATAGTAACTATTCTACAAAGCGTTTGACATTAAGATTTTTTTGGGCACATATAAGCATATTTTGGAGGCACAAACTGCAATTAAGAACATATTATTAGTTATTCATATGCAAAGCTTGATCAGTTAACCATTGAATCCTAAACTATGGTTAGTTTAGATTTTCATGAGGGTTAAATGACACATTAGGCAGGCGTGTCAGGGAGGAGGGTGGAGATATATAGGGTGCTATTGGTTGACAAGTTGGTGGTCTCTCTCACTTGGTCTTAGGTAGGCATGTTAAGGAGGAGGGTGGAGATATGCAGCTATGTGGAAGAGTTTTCAGATTAGTCTTGTTAAGGATGAACATGCAAGAATCAACCATTCTAAGGTGGAAATTCCCAAGGGTATTCGGGTGAAGATGTAGAGGGCACACAAGGGGGTAGTCATTGGAGGAATGAGAGGGACTAGGGGAGAGTTCAAGGGGTCATTGATTGGAGAAAGGGTCCACTACCTGAGATTCAGAGAACTTGGGTTATAAGACAAAGCAGTGTTAAGGGTATACTAGCATATCAAAGGCCAAGCTGGAGCAAGGAGTTAAAAATGTTGCTAATCAAAAGTTACAACAGTAAATCATGTTATCAGAATACTACATCAAGATTGAATTAATCATCAAAAATATTGAGGACATCATCATAAGCAAATAACATCACACAAAGAATATCGAACACCCCTGATTTGACATTTCAAACAAAAAATAATATGCTAGGATAAATTATCTCTAGTTATTTCTTCAAAAGTAATTTGAAAATACAAAGTAACAAATAGCTTTCAAGCATGAGCCATGTTCAAATATCTAATAAAAAGAAATTTGAAACAAGCTTAATCATTTGGTGAAAATACTTTGCAAAATGTTCAAAATGATAAATATTTTATATGCTAAATTTTGCATTGAACTGTAACCATCTGGTGCCTTTTTTGTTTGAAATAGGGAAAATATGTGACTCTTCAAAATGGGACCATTCGACCTGTGATAGATAATTCGAGGGTGGTGGCGGTCTGGCAATGCCCAGAATCCAACTTGATTGGGGTGAGGTTGCAGCAAAGGCCTGGGATCAATCAGAATCAGAGCAGACCCGAGGGTGGTGGCGATCCGACAACGCTCGAAATCTAGCTCAATTTGGGCGAGCTTGCAGCAAAGGTTGGGGATCGGTCAGATTTGGAGCAAACCCAAGGGTGGTGGCAGTCCGATGATGGTTAGAATCGGGCTCAATTAGGGTGAGCTTGCAGTAGAGGCTGGGGATCGGTCTAATTCGGAGCAAACCTGAGGGTGGTGGCAGTCCGACGATGCCTAGAATCGGGCTCGATTGGGGCGAGCTTGCAGCAGAGGTCGGGAATCGATCAGATTTGGAGCAGACCCAAGGGTGGTGGCAGTCCGACGACGCCCGGAATTGGGCTCCATTGGGGCTAGATTGCAGTGGAGGCCAGGGATCGGTCAGATTTGGAGCAAACCTGAGGGTGGTGGCAATCCTGTGACACCTAAAATCGGGCTTGATTAGGGTGAGGTTGCACAGAGGCTGGGGATCAATCCGATTCGGAGCAGACGACGATGTCTCAGTGATGGAGCTTGGTCCTAGGCTGGATTCAATCATATCTGTGCTACAAAATTAGGGTTCAATGGTGCTTACCCGGAAGCTGTGCGTAGGCCAACCTACAAGGGACGATCCGAGGGTGGTGACGATCCGACAACGCCCAGAATCGAGCTCGATTGGGGCAAGGTTACAACAAAGGCTAGGGATTGGTTGGATTTAGAGCAGACAATAATGAGTCAATGATGGAGCTCGGTTCCAGGCTGGATCTACCAGTCTTGTCATGCAAATTAGGGTTCGATGGTGCTTACTCAGAAGTTGTGCGTAGGCCGACTTGCAAGGGACAATTCGATGGTGGTGGCAGTCAGGCGATGCCCAGAATCAGGCTTGATTAGGGCGAGGTTGCAGTAGAGGCTAGGAATTGGTCGGATTCAAAGCGAACAATGATGAGTCGGTGATGGAGCTCGATTCCAAGCTAGAACTACTAGCCCTATCGTGCAAATTAGGGTTTGATGATGCTTACCCGCAAGTTGTGCACAGGCCGACCTACAAGGGGTGATCTAAGGGTGGTGACGGTCCAGCAACACCCAGAATTGAGCTCGATTGGAGCAAGATTGCAACAGAGGCTGGGGATTGGTCGGATTCGGAGTAGACGATGATGAGTTGGCAATGGAGCTCCGTTCCAAGCTAGATCTACCATCACTGTCATGCAAATTAGGGTTTGATGGTGCTTACCCGGAAGCTGTGCACAGGCTGACCTGCAAGGGATGATCTGAGGGTGGTGGCAATCCAGCAACGCCCAGAATCAGGCTCGATTGGGGCGAGGTTGTAGCAAAGGCTGGGGATTAGTCGGATTTGGAGCGACGATGATGTCTCATCGGCACAGCTTAGTTCAGGATTGGATCAGCCAGCTGCGCTGAATAGCAGTGGTAGATCCTCGTTCTAGGGAGGAGGATGGCGATGGGAGATGGGGAAAAGTTGTGCGTGAAGACAGGTGAAAAGGAATAAACACAAGGGCATTTTAGTAATTTTATATTTAAAATTAAATTAAATTATATAATGTTAGTCTGGTTAAATTTTGGATGTTTGGATGGTAGGCCGGTTAGAATAGGATGATCTTAATCCTGATCTGAAAACAAATGTAACCTAATAGATCTTAAATTTAACTCTTATTAGGTTCTTATTAGATTCTTATTGGTTCTTGAATTCAACCCTTATTGGATTCTTATTGACTCCTTTATGAATCTTGGATCTAAATATGATTGAGTTTTTATTAGATCCTTAATGAATCTTGGATATAACTCTTATTGGGTTCTTATTGGATCTTTAATGGATTTTGGATCTAACTCTTATTGAGTTCTTATTAGATCATTAATGAGTCTTGGATCTAATTTTTATTGGGTTTGAATTTGAACCAAGACCCTTATTAAGTTTGGGTTAGATCCCTTAATTGATTTGGGTTCGACCTACATCAAACCCCCCTTAATTGATTTGGGTTCGACCTACATCAAACCCCTATTGGTTTGAGGTTCAATCCTTTAGTGGATTTGGGTTCGACCCATGTTTGACCCATAATAGGTTTTGGTTCAAACCATGTTGTTTTAGGTTTAACCTATCATGGTCCTAGTTTTAATTTAGTTCTAATTTAGGTTTAACCTAATTTTGGTTCAATTTCAAGTCTCGATATGATTTAGTTTAGGTTTGATTTGATCTAATTATGGTTTAGTTCAAACTTAGTTTGACTTGTTTAGGATTTGATTCGAATTTGATTTGACTTTATTTAGATTTAGTTCAAATTTGGTTTGACCCAATTATGATTTAGTTTGAACTTGGTTTAATTTAGGTTGATCCAATTTGAACCTAATTAGGATTAAGTCTAAACCAATTAAACCTAATTTGATTTAAGTTGACCTAATTTGGATTTAGGTCCATTTCAAATTGAATTTAGTTTATTAATTTATTTGATTAATTAGGTTCATTTGGTGGTTTGTTTAAATTACGTCGATTTAACTTGATCAGATTATTTGATTGGGTCAAATCGACTTAATTTTAATCTAATTAAGTCAATTATGTAAATCAATTTGATTTAATTGATTAAAAACCCTCATATTATCCACTAATTAGAATGATTTTTTAATGAGCGTGCAGGTTGGCTTTGAGTGGATTTAATTTTCAAACGAGTCCCCACACTAATTCTAAGTTAATTTAACTTTTAAACAAATCCATGAGTTGATCCTTAATCAATTTAACTTTCAAGTGAGCTTAGTGAATTCGCAAAGTAGACTTGTATTGATTTGATTTTTAAATGAATCCGCGGGTTAAATCCTAAATTAATTTAACTTTCAAATGAGTTTAATAATTAGCCTTAAGTGAATTTAACTTTTAAATAAATTCACAAACTAACATTAAATTAATTTAATTTTTAGACCAAGCTAGAGACAAACTCTAGATCTGATTTAACTTTCCTACAGAATTACAAACTAATCTTAAATTTAAATTAATTTTTAATCGAGTCTATAAATTATTTGGAAGTCTGAATTGACTTCTGCATGAATTATAGACTACTACTAGATTGAAAGTTTAAAAACCCACAAATCGATACGAAGAATATGTATACGGCCAAACCATCTCCTCCCGTCGGTTTTTTTTTTTTTTTTTGTCTTTCTTTTTCCTTTTTTAATTTTTTTCCTTTTGGCAGCCACTTTCACCGCTTTTTATTTATTTTTTTATTTTTCTGCTGGGAGCAAATACCTTTTTATTTTTCTTCGTACTTCATCTTCTTCTTCTTCCGCTTACCTCCTCTCTTCTCTATCCGAACCGTCCTCTTCATCGTTGGATCCGGCCCCCCTCCCAGGCAATAGCAACGGTAGAGGCGAGTGGCAAGGGAATGAGGCAGAGCGGACCCTTACCCGATGCTCCGGCTGATGATGGGGGCGCTGCTCAACCGCAACATGTGTAGGCTCATGCGAGGTGTGGCGAAGGAGCGAGAGCCTGGAGCGAAAGCAGACGAAGTTGAAGACTGTCAGTTGCTCATCTCTCAGGTGTGAGAGGCTAGGTGACAGGGGCGGGAGGAGCCACCAAAAACCCTAGATTTGATGCCAGAGCTTAGCAAGCAGGGCAGTGGAGCAATGCTGTGGCCACCGACGCATAGGGCTGAGGTTGTGGGCCTTTGGTGGTGGTAGGATTTGACAATGGGGGTGGCTGCCATGGCAGGCAGCATCATGAGAGCACGTTAGGCGGCCGTGGTGGAAGGAGGAGTGGGTAGCACAGGGGAGCAATGATGTGGCAGCTATGCAGAGAGCACATCAGGCGGCCATGGCGGAAGGAGAAGCTGGCAGCACAGGGGAGTAGTGATGTGGTGGCTGTGCAAAGAGCACGTAAGGTGGCCATGGCGGAAGGAGCGGGCAGCACAGGGGAGTAGTGATGTGGTGGCTGTGCAGAGAGCACGTAAGGTGGCCATGGCGGAAGGAGCGGGCAGCACAGGGGAGCAGTGATGATGATCGACTGGGACTGCTAAGGCAGAGTAGAGGAGAGAACAAAAGAGTACACAAAATCAAAGGCAAAAAGATGAGATTGAATCACTCACTGATTTTTTTTTTCTCGACTTGTGCTTCTTCATTTTATCTAATCTCTAAAATCTCTTTTTCTCTGTCGGCCCGTTTGATTCAAATTTTAAAATCTGAAATCAAAGAAATGAAAGAAATTGAGAGTCAATTCCCTTCATTCATATGTTTGGTTCGATTCTATATCTCAGAATCAAAGGAATCGACTAATTCCCAATGAATCTGGATTCCGATTTTGGATTCCCTAGGTTTGGGTCGGGGAGACGCCAATTTCCCCCGGAATTGGCGTGGGTCCCACAGCTCATTTCCCAGTGCTTTCTCGTGACTTCATAGCGAATTCCAAGGCTTTCTTAGTGATTCCCAGCCATTTTCCCCTCTTATCTTTGTACTCGACTGCGCCCTTGCTCGATCGCGTTGAGGAGCTCGTCTTCGTACTCAACTGCGCCCGTGATCGTCTTTTATCAATGATCGATCACGTCAGTGTGGAGGAGCTTGATTTGTGCCTTCTACAATGAGCTGATACCGATCGTCCTCGATTTGGGCCTTCTGTGGTTGATCTATGGCTGCCGAAGGACGATTGGGCCTTCTATCGTCAATCTATGGCTGCTTGGCTGCACCCCGTGCTCGATCGCACCCTGTGCTCGACCGCACCTCGTGCTCAACCTTGCACCATTCTCGACTGCGCCCCATGCTCAATCTACGTCTCCGTCAGTGATCGAGCACAATCAGCGCGGAGGAGCTTAGTTTGTGCCTTCCGCAGTGAGCCGACACTAGTCATCTGAAAATTTGAGCCTTCTGTGGTTGATCTACGATTGTCGGAGGATGATTGGACCTTCTGTCGTCAATCTACGGCTGCTTGGTCACGCCCCGTGCTCGACCGCGCCCCGTTCTCAACCTTGCACCGTGCTTGACTGCACCCCATGCTTGATCTGTGTCTCCATCAATGATCGAGCACGTTCAATACGGAGGAGCATGATCAGCGCGGAGGAGCTTAATCTGTTGGTTGTGTGCTATGGGAAAGAAGGGAGCAGGAGCAGCAAGAGGTGGAGGACGATTGGTATGGGTTTTTGCAAATAACCCCCCGAACTTTTCACTATTTTTTGTTGAATTTATTTCATTGTAAATACCTTAACGATGAGAATTTTTCTGATAAGTGTGTTTATATTGAAATTTTGCAGATGAAGTAGTTGATCCGAAAATCGCGTCTGATGTAAGAGAAGGGCTGAAGAAACAAATTAGACTACAATAAATCAATTTGTTAATCAGGTCAGATTTGTAAAGCTAATTCGTTAATTCGTTTCACTCGTAGTATTAAAAATATTAAAAAGTCAATTAAGAATGCGTGAATAAACTATATTTTGACAAATGTGTGCATATTAGATGGATGAAAAGGACTTAAATTTGTTGAGAATATAAGCTACTGGATATTGCTACTTGATGGCTGTATGTTTGACAGTACGAATGCTGATTAGAAGAAGAAAACTCAATTGCACATTGAACCAATAACCAATAGGGAGTTTCTCAGGGGTGGCAATTTTTAAAATATTTTATATGGTGGTAGAAGTAATTGTGTTAACTATTTGCGGATGGATGTGTATATATTCATGTATTTGATCAGTATGTTACGAGAACGAAATTTTTTATACGATACACGACATATTACCATTGAAGAACAACTTGTGATGTTTTTGCATTATATAGTAAAAAAAATTCATATCCTATAAATTTAAGTTTTTTAAATGGTTTAATATCCGGTCCACTATATTATTTTGATTCAACATTTTTTTAATTTTCCCAACACCTTTATGCACCAATCTTAGTTCTGTTTTCATCTCCTCTCAGCACCCAAACTTATACGTATACAGAAGCAGCACGAAACAAAATAACGGAAACTTCCCTCATAATCGAAGTCTTTTCGATTCTTATCGAAGAGAATGCGAGTTACCTGTCAGGTCCATGAGCCAGTGTAGCCGACGATCTCCGGGACGCTGACAGCGCCGAACGACAGCGAACCATTGGCACTGCTGTTCCATAGTGAACAATGCCCGCAATCTCAAACAGGACTAGAAGGATTTGCACTGTGATTCCTGCATTCAGCTGAGATGCAGAAACAGAATGTGAACAGTATGAAATCCAAGTTCCTGACTGGAAGGAATTTTATCAAAACAATGACGAATAACTCTTCGTTGACCCGACATCACATAGATGATATCTGCCTCGCGAATGCAGGCGATATGAAATCGCCGACCTGATCTTGGTGAAATATTTTCTTATTATTAAACTTTGTTCATGAACTATACCATCGGTTCATATATGTGAGAAAATGCAGTATAATGCAAAAGGTTTTCTTTTTTGAAATATCGATCATGCACGGGGTGACCCGCAACTATTCAAAATGTAGGGGTTCATCTGAAACATTTCTTTTCTAGTACATGGAATTTCATTATATTCCAAATAAATGCTAAAAATGGAAATTCTGCCACAAACAAAGGGGAGGATAATGTGTTTTTCCCATAAAAAAAGCAAAATAGAGATTTTTTTTCCAAATGCTAATAATTTAAGGGGTGAAATGCAAATACCACAAAAGAGGTTTATATCAAATATTTTTATTGATGGAGTTAAATTCATCATTGATTGTTAAGTGAAAACTACTTGAAATCAAATTCGTTAGATCGATTTACGTCAATCGATCTATAAGATGAATACACCATGAGAGGGACTGTCGAATGGTGAGGGAGACAACCAAACTCCAGCGGCTCCTTAAAACTTAAGTCAATATCATTTTTTGAAGAGAAAAATAATAATAGAATTCAGAAGAAAAAATTATAGAATTCAGGGTTTGAGAGTTTGTCTCTCTTTGCCTATAAGAGATAAAAATATCTCATTTTTATACCCTAATAGACTTTACTTTATAGGAATATTCATGATTTTTAGGAGATTTGACATGATTATCTTCTGAAATATTATTACCTTCATATAATGAATCTTTTTGAATATTTTTTTCTGAGATTATCGAGACCATGGTGTCTAGGATTTGGATCATTTTGTTGGTCAGGAAAACAAAAAAGGAAAACTCAAGTCCTTGAGTTACCGAGATAAAGTCTAGAATTGAAAATACTGATAATACATCGAATCATAAAGACTAATTTGATAAATCTGGTCAGACATAGAGGAGGACCAAAGTTATTTGCTGAGGTGATCAAGATTCGATCCTTGAACTAACTGAATGAAGTGAATTCTCCGAATCCAAAGTCAATGAAAGCTAGGCTCAAAAGTTAAGGGATGAACTGATATTTTCGAGGAGAAAATTAGTTTAAACAATAGGCTCAGCTACCTTGGCTGATAGATGAATCGGCACATATGTTAGCAATACCATAAGAAATTTGACTTAAGATATGATTAGGTTTGGATGTCCCAACCGATTCATAGTCAAATATCATAAAATCTAATTTACCACTATTTTAAAAAAATAATTTTGAAAAATTTTAGAATTGACAATATTATGAAAAATCTAATAAGATGATTATTTAAAATTACAAAATATTGATATACCAAATCTCAACCTACATTATAAAAAATAAAATGAATGGAGAAGTAAGAGTTAATATATAATTTTTAATTTCACTTTATTGTATGTGAATTTAATTTGAATATCAAACTAACCGTTAAAAAAGGTTTTTGATGTTATTTGTCACAATTTATTTATCTTGTAAATTAAAAGAAGATGATCCAACAAATCAAATTCTAAAAAAGTTTTTCAATTAAAACTGACGGCGAATCGGATGGCATCAACCATTTCTTTATTAATGGATGAAATTCCAATATATTCCAAATAAATACTAAAAAAATCTCCGACCAGATCCCAAACCATTCACTCAACCCTGACCGTCCAAAAGGACAGCTAAGCATCGCCAACTGGGTATCGCACCAAAAGGTCCAACACAAAAAATTGGAAGTCAAAGGAGCTGTACGTAGAGGTCGAGCCAAGGGATAACAGGTCTGGGGACGAAAGCGCTGGAGGATCGGACGGTGTCTGCCTCATGAGGGTACGCCATCCCGAGGACGATGAACGGCCCGGATTTGTTGATCGGGTCCACCGCCAGCCCGGAGAGGGTGGGAGAGAGGCAGCGGGCAGTCCGAGTGGTGGAAGAGTGCGAGGACGATGGCTGACAGCCGTCCGATGTGGAGGAGGTGCTGGCGGCCGTCGGATCTGATACCGGATTCTTGGAGCCATTGAGCTGCTCGGCGGAGTACTTACTGACAACGAGGGAGAGGTTTTTTAGACCGGGAATGGAAGTTGGGGCCAGCCAGACAGGAACAGTACAGGTACGATCCACCGTCCATCATGCCTCGAGATCTGTTACAAATTTAGGTGACTTTACATCGAACCACCCGAGTTTTTGTTTTATTGCAACAAAGTTCCTCTGGATTTTAAAAGTTGGGTTTTACACATTGCCACCGAACATAGCATATTTACGAATCTCAGTTGATAAATATATTTTACACATACTTACTCAAAAACATGCGAAATTATACATTTTCTACTCGGTTTGCACTGCCAATGTAAAAATCTACTTATTACCTACTCGGTTGATTTATCGTGATTAATTTTTAATCTAAAATATGAAAAGTCTAAAATATTTCTTACTCCAAAAATGGAAACTGAAATTAGTAATTGGTTTCCTCCAATTTGTCTCCTTCAAATTGG